>CM035790.1:39689736-39712165 GCA_020466265.1 Siphamia tubifer
CACAGAATTTTTTTTACACATCTATTAATGATGTTTAAAATATGAGACATAGACGATGAAATCCTAAGGAACTTTATTTGAATTATTTTCTTAAAAAAATGGCTTATTTCACACTTGTGAGTAAAAATTATATACATACACACACACACACACACACATATATATATATATATATATATATATATATATATATATATATATATATATATATATATATATATATATATATATATATATATATATATGTAACATGTGAAAAAGTTAAATGATGATGCCTACAGATCATATCAGGAGCCATATTTCGCCCAAAAAATGCACATCATATGTGAGTCAGTTCAGATTTATTCAGCAGTAATATATTTAAACCAGACTTTGGGAAGTAAACTGCTACATTTATCTGCACACAACACAAATAGGAGCCTTTAAATTAACATACTTCATAATAAAGTGAACATAAACTCTAATTTCAAAGCCTGGACTCGATGGAAAAGAACAAATGTGCAATAAAAAACATATTTTCTCCAGTATTTATTTTATTCAGCTGTTCCTGCTGCATTTACTTCAGGATGGTGTCTTCCTAGGTGCGCAGTAACATTTGTGGTGTTTCCGCAGTATGATACATGTGCGTTACAGAGTTTACAAATGTCCCTTTAAATAAAAAAATCAAAAACGTGTCCACACTTTTGACTTAAAATGTGATGGTGGGCATTTTACCTCCTCACATTTTTGCAAGTTGTCCGCCATTCTGTCGTCCCTTCGAGTTTTTCTGGGAACGGATATAACGCCTAAATATCATTTCACCCCTTAGCCCTTCAAATGGTGCTATAAGGGGTAGGGCTCGAATATCAACCCCTATGAATTGGGACAACCCTTCAACACTCACCTACGTCATCAGTTCCTTCCCCCGCAGTTGCTTCGTAACCAAAAATGACTGCTTTAACCAGCAGTTATATATATATTAGTTTTGTTTTTTGTTTTTTTACTAATATTTGCGTCTAATCAGAGAAGTGCTATGCATCGTTTACGCAAATGCCGATTTTTTATTTTTTTTTCATGTGCGTTATATGGAGAAAAGGACCATTACACATTGCGACAATGTCAAACTTTATACATTACAACAGTTATCACAACTGAAAAACAGTGAATTACAGCAAAAAATACTACATTTGTGTACTTCTTTTGTAGATGCTGCCATTTTTAAAAGGATTCGCATTTTATTCTGGTAGGCTGCCTCTGGAAAATCTCTGTTTGAAGGGGTTTAAACCCCTTCCCCCTACCCTTCTGTCTTAATGTGAATTGGGACCCTCCTACCGCGACACATGGACGTGCAAAATGGAGGGGAAGGAGTAAGAGGTGAAATGGGAATGAGCCAACGTCATAGATAGTCAAAGAATAAAATTTTTCTCGTCGCTGGAGACAAGCGATAATTTTTTTAACCCTGCTTAAAATGAATCATTGAAATATGGGGAAAATTTTTAGATTTTTGAAAAAAATATTTAAAAATCATAAAACAAAAAATCCTGATACATATGTGAATGTATTTTTTTCTCCCATCCCTAATATTAACAACAGACGAGTATTTTGCTGTAGTGGTGGAAATACAAGCTTGGTTAACTCTCAGTTTAAAAAAAACAAACAAACAAAAACCTGTTTTCTTTTTGTGTGTGGGTAAAAACCCCAGTGTTTGAGGGTGAACAGCAGCCTAAGCGTTAGAGCGTTCAAGCTTTCCTTCCACAGTCACGACAGCCTGAATGTTCAATTTGGTCTCACACAGGTTAGAATCTCAGCAGCCAGTGGCGTGCTGCTTCACCATCAGATACGGATCAGGACTCAGTCTGGGGCCTTGGAGGCTGTGGAGAGTTCAGTCTGAGAGATAGAAGAGGGAGATGCAGAAGCTGCGGGAGCAAAAAAAGGCAGTCTGTGTGCTCTCAACACCGCTAGTGGACTGTGGATCTGCCCCACTTCCACTCACCAGGACACTAGAACAGTATGGTGAGAGCAGAGGTTTCACCCAGAGTCTAAGACCTGACATGACCCAGATGAAGGGGAAGGACCTGTGCACCTGTAAAGCGTCTTAGCATCAGCGTTGCCCAATAGATGTTTTTTCTGGAGAAATACAACACATACTAGTAACTTCCTGTGTTTACATTAAAGCTGTCGTACGTAACAACTGTTGGAGCGAACTGACGACGTAGGTGAGTGTTGAAGGGGTGTCCCAGTTCGTAGGGAGCCCTAACCCTTATAGCTCTGTTTGAAGAGGTAAGGGGTGAAATGGGATTCAGCCTATGTCATACATGTCAACTAAAATTTAGTTGTTTTTGACTCACAGGGAGTTTATTTTCAAAAGCCCAAATTTGCAGTGTACAGGGGAGAGGGGGGGAGTGTGGGTGGGTGGGGGCAGATACTAGATGGCAAGCTTTCTGTCTTCATATGAGGCGCATTAATCCTCACAGTGGATCCCATCTTTATTCATTTATCGGCCTGTGGTGTCCACTCAATCAGTCAGTTAAAGGCTGGTCTGATGGAGGGAGTCCTGCACACCCACCAGAGGGGGGGGGGGGGGTATACTCTAAACTACAGAGCCTGGGCAGACACTGCAGCACAGAGATACACAAGAGTGTGGGCTGGGGAGGAGGAGTGTTTTAATTAATGAGGCAAGAGGGGAGGAGAAAAGGAGCAATGAGACATCTAGTGGAGAAAAGCAGCAATGAGACAACTGGAGGAGAAAAGGAGCAATGAGACAAGTGAAGGAGAAAATGAGCAATGAGACAACTAGAGGAGAAAATGAGCAATGAGATAACTAGAGGAGAAAAGGAGCAATGAGACAACTGGAGGATGAAAGGAGCAATGAGACATCTAGTGGAGAAAAGGAGCAATGAGACAAGTGAAGGGCAAAAGGAGCAATGGGACAAGTTGAGGAGAAAAGGAGCAATGAGACAACTAGCAGAGAAATTGAGCAATGAGACAACTAAAGGAGAAAATGAGCAATGAGACAACTAGAGGAGAAAAAGAGCAATGAGACAACTGGAGGAGAAAAGGAGCAATGAGACAACTAGAGGATGAAAAGGAGCAATGAGACATCTAGAGGAGAAAAGGAGCAATGAGACAAGTGAAGGGCAAAAGGAGCAATGGGACAAGTGGAGGAGAAAAGGAGCAATGAGACAACTAGAGGAGAAAATGAGCAATGAGACAACTAGAGGAGAAAAGGAGCAATGAGACAACTGGAGGACGAAATGGAGCAGTGAGACAACTAGAGGAGAAAAGGATCAATGAGACAAGTGGAGGACGAAAGGAGAAATGGGACAAGCGGAAGAGAAAAGGAGCAATGAGACAAGTGGAGGAGAAAAGGAGCAATGAGACAACTAGAGGAGAAATTGTAGCAATGAGACAAGTGGAGGAGAAAAGGAGCAATCAGACAACTGGAGGAGAAAAGGAGCAATGAGACAACTAGAGGAGAAATTGGAGCAATGAGACAACTAGAGTGAGTGATTGAAAGGTTCAAAATAAAGAAGGGAGAGAACAGTCAATATCGAGAGCGATAGGGAGAGATCCAGGACGACGAAGACAACGACGAAGAAGACGATGACACCTCCAAAGACTACTGAGGTGTATGCATGGGCGAGAGAGAGAGAGAGAGAGAGAGAGAGATGTGGTGGTGGAGAGTGTGTGAGAGTTAGAGAGAGGGAGGGATATCCACTGCACTGTTGTGTGACTGGAAATTTAATAGAGAGAGAGGGAGGGAGGGAGGGAGAGAGAGACAGCAGGAGAGGGGAGGGGAGAGAGAGAGAGAGAGGAGGAGGAGGAGAGGAAGAAGCGACGCAATGCAAAAACACTAAGCGTAAAGTGTTGTTGGGATTACAGAGGACAGACTGGACACACTGGACACTGTTAGACACTCATAGTAGTGTGTGGGGGAGGAGGGGGAGGAGGGGGAGGGGTCAAGCGAGCGAGTACATATGTGCATGAAGTGTTGAAGGTGTGAGTGTAGACGTAGACTGTTCAGTAGAGACACCCTGTTGCTGCATCACAACTAAAAATGTAGAGGTCAGTCATTACCTCGTTACCGTGACGATCATGTCTGTACACACACGCATGTCAGAAGAACAAGTGTGTGTGTTTGTGCTTGTATTCCTATCTTTATGGGGACATTGATATGTTTACACAGTCACACCATAGGGACCAAATTTCAAGTCCCCACAAGGGTGAAATATAAATGTGGGCCCCCACTAGTAAAATACAAATGTTGTGGCCCTATAAATACATTAATTTGTGTCTTCAGGAAGTCCCCATAAAGCATGAGGGAAACAGGTTTAGAAGGTTTGAATATGCGTTTACATTTTTTAAAATTATTTACTTAATGTTATGTATTTTTTAAACTTAGTTTTTATTCATAATTGTGTAATATATTATTATTTATTTTAATTAATTAATTTTATTTTTTCAATAATTTTTCTATTTATTGATTCATTTCATTTATGTATTTTTATTTCATTTAGTTTTATAATCTTTATTACAATTATAATTTTTTAATGTAATTTTATTGAAAAAAGAAAAAAGATGTGTTTACACTCACAACTAGTGATGCACCAATCAGCATTTTTTGACCGATCACCAAAAAACTTGATCGGCTGATTGTCGATCACTGCAAAAGAAAGAATTTTAAATGTCCATACCTTTCATTTAGGTATGGATCGTAGACTGAAGCATTTTGAGTTGTGTGTTCGTGCATCTGTGTGAAGCAGTTTTTCCCTAATGATGACACTACCTTGGTACATTTACTAAAAATAATTACAACACTGAGGCTACATGCTAACAATGCTAATACTCACCAGTTAGCAAAACAAGCTCTGAAGTGTGGATGCGTTCAGGTGTTGTAATAAATAAGGCAGTGCTAGGCTAATGCTAATGCTATTTAGCCGTGGGTACACTGTTGACTGTCGTACAAATGTTCCTTAAAATGGTCCCAAACTTCTACTATTAAAAATTAACTATATTTTAAAAAGTACAGAAACAATTAAGACGAGTAGCACCTGTTCTGTAGCGTGTTTGGAAGTTTGGAAATGGTCGCTAGTTACGTGACCGGCTTTTTGATTGCCATATTTTTCCGATCACCAATCAGGCTATTTTTAGGCCGATTATGATCGTTACAACACGACTATAAATCAATGGCAACTTGATTAAAAACTTGGTCCTCATGAGACATTCAAATGTGTGTGTGTGTGTGTGTATATGTGTGTGTGTGTGTGTATATGTGTGTGTGTGTGTGTGTGTGTATATATGTGTGTGTGTGTGTGTGTGTGTGTGTGTGTGTGTGTGTGTGTGTGTATATGTGTGTGTGTGTATGTGTGTGTATATGTGTGTGTGTGTGTGTGTGTATATGTGTGTGTGTGTGTGTGTGTGTGTGTGTAGATGAACACGTGTCTCAGATAGAGAGCTGTAGCTGAGGTGTTAGGATGTGAGAAAGAGTGATCCTCTGAGTCTGGATATAGAACGTTATCAATCCAGCACTAATCACCAGGCTGACCCCCCCCCCCACACACACACACACACACACTCTATGTCCCCAACACACTCACGTAGTCGTCAGTCCAACCCCCCTTCCCCTCTTTCCATCTGTTATCTGATGGACACACTCGCCCACCCACCCACTTCTCTCTCTCTCACTACGTCCCCACATGTTAAATATCCTTCTGAACTGATCGACAACCCTGAACAAATCTATACCCTTAACCTGACCTTAAACCTCCCCTGTCTTTACTCCCAGACCCCCCCACCACCTCTGCTAAACGCACCTTCCTTAAGGTCAGTCCCATTCACTAAATTTACTTTCACACTCTGTTTTTTCCCCCTAAAACAAACGTCCCCTGGAGTTCAGCCTGTCACTTCACATTACTCATGTGGCGTATATACATATATATTTATACACACTTTACTGCAATGGCAGACAGGACTCACATCCAAAGATGCAGTAGTGTGTGTGTGTGTGTGTGTGTGTGTGTGGTACAGGTGGGGCTTAGCACTGTGTGTGCTTCAGCGTTGCCAAGGGAACCGGCCAAGCAGCAAATGTTCCCTGTAACAAGCTGTAAACACCAGCATCACCATATTATAGAGATTATATGACCATATGGACACATTCTCAAGTGTGTATGGAATAAAAACAACAACGGCAAAGAAGGAAAATGAAAAAAAAAAATCCTGTTTATGAAATAATGAAATCCTAAATGTTACATTTACAGGCATAACGTGCAGGTGTCATTATAATGACGTAGTTGTAGGTTGTAGCTAATACTAAAACAGTGGTGGCTCTACTTAGGAAAAAACCCAGCCAACAAATGATCCAAAAATAAAAAACCTTTACCTCAAACCCCCCCAGACATAAATACTACGTACATTATTGTACGTACTGTCATCACAGAGTTCTAACCATACACACATAAAGGACAGAGCTGCGTGTCCCTCTGAGTGCATCCACTGAAACCCCCCCACAGCACCCACCACCCACCAGCCCAAAGAAAGTGACTCCTGTTGCGAACAAAAAGAAGAAGCGGCTGCGTTATCAACAGAAGTGAAACAGGAGGTGATAAAAAGGAGGAGGAGCCAACATCAACAAAAGACAACAAAAAGAACCCCCCCAACCTGCAGAACAAAAACACCCCCAAAAAATGGCCACGAGCCGTGCCATCGCCCACCCCGACGACGCACATGCCCGTGCACCCCACGAAGATCACGAACAGCCGTCAAAGACAATCGTCCCTGGATCGACACCCACCAAACGTCTGTCAACAAACACCACTGAAGGTGAAAGTGACAAAACAAACACAATAGTATAAAATGACCGACAGCCGCCAATATGATGAGACGTCACGTAAAGACGTCATATGATGTCACGTAAAGACGTCATATGACGTCAGGCCAATGGTATATTTGGTAAATGTATGACCTTTACCTTAAAGCAGGTTATTGACATATTTAGTTAAATCAGACAATATCTTGTGCTTCATATTTAACATTAGATCTAACATGTGACATTTGGTCGTTGTGCGACGTCACATGACGTCAGAATGACGTCATACGTGGTCGAGTATTCAAATGGACGCTCTAAGGGATTGTTAATGAGCGATAAAATAAATGGTTAGTGAACACAGAACACTAGTTTATAAGCTAAAACATCCAGATCCAAACCTTGGCAGATTTAATGTGTTAGCGTTAGCGTTAGCACAGACTGGTGCTGCTGTGAGTGGTCGACTTTATGATGTCGTCTTCTTATGTTAATACTGAAGCTCTTTGACCATGGGGCTGATGGGAAACTTGCAGGTTGATCATGTGTCCACAGATTTCACACAAATAAATACATTAATAAATTAATAAATGCATAAATTAAAATATTATTTTCTGTATTAGTCGTTCATCCTTCCAGGGTGGGAGTAAAACATCCTCTTTTTGGTTTTTGGTTCCATCCACCTGAAGATTTCTGAGACAATTCTCATTACCAGCGGTGGCAGCGCAGCACTTGGAAAGGGTGAATCAATCAGAGAGAGAGAGAGAGAGAGATGGGGGGGGGGGGGGGGATAGAGTGGGGGGGAGTGAGAGGGAGAGACAGAGTGAGAGAGGGGAAGAAGCCAGCGTCGGCGGCAGTGGCTCTGCAGTGGAATACTCTTTTATTTGAGGGAAGGTGAGAGTCTGTCGGAGTAACGTTCAAGCGCGTGTCGGAGCAAAAAAAAGAGAAAAAGATGCGTTTGAGGACTTGATCACGCGCCATAAATAAATGTCCCTGATAAAAAGGTAAAGGTAGGTGTCATCTCCACTGCTTCTTTTCTCTCTATACATGACATTCACATCGTTAAGATGCAGATTCATGTGCTCTGTCTGTGTGTGCGCGCGTGTCTGTGTGTGTGTGTGTGTGTGTGTGTGTGTGTGTGTGTGTGTTCGAGCGCGTGCTGACCACTTTGCGCTTCGGCTCCACGCGCAACCAAAAACTACTACCGCGTTACATTAGAATGAGAATCCGCATTCATGACCTGATATGATATGATATGATATGATATGATATGATATGATATGTGAACTGTCCTCGTGCGTAATAATCCTATAGACCCCCCCCCTACACACACACACACACACACACACACATTTAAACAGACTGACATGTACAAAATAAAAAAAGACATGTTTGCATAAATGACAAGTCAGAAGAAGTGTGTGTTAAGGTGGTGGTGGTGGGGGGGGGGGTAAAAGACTTTAACCCTTTGGTGCATGAATGATCAGAACATTAGTGCAGATTTTTTCTTTTCTCTGTTTTTTTTGTTTTTTTTGGCTGAAAAACACAGAGTGATCATTATATATATATATATATATATATATATATATATATATATATATATATATATATATATATATATATATATATATATATATATATATATATATATATATATACACTTATTTTTTAATGGACTCAACATCAGAAAGTGAATTTTAAATAATCATAATAATCACAATCCCATTTTAACAAACTCTAATACTAGTTATTACTTTAGTTATTACTTAATGTGCAAAAAAAACTAAAAGTTACAGTAATGGTCTGAATGTCAGTTTATTTATTGGATGATACATAATCAATAATCATAAAAACCCATGGGTATAGTATATCCCCCTGACACCCAAGAAAGTGAATTTAAATTTATTTTTTATATTAAACAGTCTTGAAACATCTTGAGTGGAAACTGCATAATGCAACTGTTCTTTCAAATACATTTTTAAAAATATTTATTTAATGGAATGTTATTTACAATGGACAAAATTTATAAATAAAAGTGTGAAATGTTTGACCCCTACAGAAGACAAACATGCATTATAGGTCTCAGGGGGATAAATAAATAAATAAATAAAAACTAAATACAATTTAAAAAATTAATTGCAAATAAAAAATAAATTCCATAATAAATAAAAAAAACAAGTAAAGAAATAATAAATTTTAAACATTTTAAAAAATTAAGTAAATATATTTTAAAATGAATAATGAATAAATACATTTAAATAAATACTAAATAAATAAAAATAAAATAATTGCAAATATAAATAAATTAAATAATAAAAATAAAATGTAAACAAATACAAATACTTTTTTTCTATTATCCATATGTTCTTTTAGATGTAAGTTGATCTATAACTTTGCTCCATTGTGTCACATGCTGTTGACAAGGTTTAATAGTTGATGTGTTTTTATTCACACATGCTCAGTTCAATCCTATTATTATCACAAGAGTTTTCAGAGTTAATTGTTGTTTCAGTTCACTTCAGTATTGATTCAGTTCACTTCAGTATTGATTCAGTTCACTTCAGTATTGATTCAGTTCACTTCAGTATTGATTCAGTTCACTTCAGTATTGATTCAGTTCACTTCAGTATTGATACAGTTCACTTCAGTATTGATACAATTCACTTCAGTTTTGATTCAGTTCACTTCAGTATTGATTCAGTTCACTTCAGTATTGATACAGTTCACTTCAGTATTGATTCAGTTCACTTCAGTATTGATTCAGTTCACTTCAGTATTGATACAGTTCACTTCAGTATTGATACAATTCACTTCAGTTTTGATTCAGTTCACTTCAGTATTGATTCAGTTCACTTTGCTAACCCTCACTGGCCCCAAACTGATGACCCACAGGTTTGGAAGAAGAAAAAAACCAAAAAAAAACCCACACGCACCTTGCGGCTTATATGCGGTGGGTTAAGCTGTGAGTCACATACCCCCCACCCCCACACCCCCCCCCCCCCACACCCCGCCTGAAGAACAAGGAGCAGATAGATTAGAACTGATGAATGAAGATCTACTGTCTTTATCTGCAACACAATGACACATTAGGAGAAGATGTAACTGCTAATGTGTGTGTGTGCTTGTATTACTATCTTTATGGGGACATTAATATGTTTATACAGTCACACCATGGGGACCAAAATTCAGGTCCCCACAAGGATTAAATATAAATGTATGTCCCTACTAGTAAAATAAAAATGATGTGGCCCTATAAATCCTTTTGTTTTCTAGAAGTCCCCATAAAGCATGAGGGAAACAGGTGTAAAAGCAAAGCATGTCGTTTGTGAAGATGTGTTTATTTATTTTTATTATGTATTTAATTATTTATTATGTGTTTTTTTAAATGATTTATTTGCTTTTTAATTTTTCCTTTCTTTAAAACATATAATTTTATTTATATTTATTTTGTAATTGTTGTATTGTTTTATTTGTTCATTTTTATTTATTGTTCAATTATTATTATTATTTTCTATTTTTTATTACTATTATTTTAAAGAAGAAGATGTGTTTACACTCACTTGATTGGCATGGAAATGTGTGTGTGTGTGTGTGTGTGTGTATGCGTGTGTGTGTGTGTGTGTGTGTGTGTGTATGTGTGTATGCGTGTGTGTGTGTGTGTGTGTGTATGTACAGTATATGTGTGTATGTGTGTGTGTGTATGTGTGTATGCGTGTGTGTGTGTATGCGTGTGTATGTGTGTGTGTGTGTGTGTGTGTGTGTGTGTACAGTATATGTGTGTATGTGTGTGTGTGTGTATGTACAGTATATGTGTGTATGTGTGTGTGTGTGTGTATGTACAGTATATGTGTGTATGTGTGTGTGTGTGTGTGTGTGTATGTACAGTATATGTGTGTATGCGTGTGTGTGTGTGTATGTACAGTATATGTGTGTATGTGTGTGTGTGTGTATGTACAGTATATGTGTGTATGTGTGTGTGTGTGTGTATGTACAGTATATGTGTGTATGTGTGTGTGTGTGTGTGTATGTGTGTATGCGTGTGTGTGTGTGTGTGTGTGTGTGTGTGTGTGTGTGTATGTACAGTATATGTGTGTATGTGTGTGTGTGTGTGTGTGTATGTACAGTATATGTGTGTATGTGTGTGTGTGTGTGTGTGTGTATGTACAGTATGTGTGTATGTGTGTGTGTGTATGTGTGTATGCGTGTGTACAGTATGTGTGTGTGTGTGTGTGTGTGTGTGTGTGTATGTGTGTATGCGTGTGTGTGTGTGTGTATGTGTGTGTGTGTGTATGTACAGTATATGTGTGTATGTGTGTGTGTGTGTGTGTGTGTATGTACAGTATATGTGTGTATGTGTGTGTGTGTGTGTGTGTGTGTGTGTGTGTGTATGTGTGTATGCGTGTGTGTGTGTGTGTGTATGTGTGTGTGTGTATGTACAGTATATGTGCGTGTGTGTGTGTATGTACAGTATATGTGTGTATGTATGTGTGTGTATGTGTGTGTGTGTGTGTGTATGTACAGTATATATGTGTGTGTGTGTGTGTGTGTGTATGTACAGTATATGTGTGTGTATGTACAGTATATGTGTGTGTGTGTGTGTGTGTATGTACAGTATATGTGTGTGTATGTACAGTATATGTGTGTGTGTGTGTGTGTGTATGTACAGTATTTGTGTGTGTGTGTGTGTGTGTGTGTATGTACAGTATATGTGTGTGTATGTACAGTATATGTGTGTGTGTGTGTGTATGTACAGTATATGTGTGTGTATGTACAGTATATGTGTGTGTGTGTGTGTGTGTATGTACAGTATATGTGTGTGTGTGTGTGTGTGTATGTACAGTATATGTGTGTGTATGTACAGTATATGTGTGTGTGTGTGTGTGTATGTACAGTATATATGTGTGTGTGTGTGTGTGTGTGTATGTACAGTATATGTGTGTGTGTGTGTGTATGTACAGTATATGTGTGTGTGTGTGTGTATGTACAGTATATGTGTGTGTGTGTGTGTGTGTGTGTGTGTGTGTGTATGTACAGTATATGTGTGTGTGTGTGTGTGTGTGTGTGTGTGTGTGTGTGTGTGTGGACCAGCTGTCTAATCTCCAGAGTTTTATGATGGAGAAAATAAGTTATTAATTTGGTGTTGGAAGGTGAAGTGGGACAGGGTTAGACAACAGAAGGGGGGGGGGGTGCACAGAGCCCCTTACTGTGTTGTAAACCTCTGCAGATTTACACATATAGACGATAAAATGAAATAAAACTGCAGGAAAATCTTTATATTAACAAACTGTCCTTTTACCAAAAACATATGACCTAACAGGAACATCTGAACAGAAGTTTTTATCAATATTCTGTCTGTTAAACTAAATATATTCTGTCTGTTAAATTAAATATATTCTGTCTGTTAAATTAAATATATTCTGTCTGTTAAATTAAATATATTCTGTCTGTTAAATTAAATATATTCTGTATTTGTAATTATAATGTGAGCTGAGACAAAGTCTTGTGGACATCCGTCCTGGTCCCTCCAGTGGACAGTTCTTCTACAGGTTTTTTCTCTTTTATCTTCATTGGTTTAGTTCATATCATTACTGTACACTGTAAACCTGAACCATCAGAATAATTAAATGTATTCAGTTGTCAATACTCAAACTTTCAGAAATACTTCTAACTCAAATGTATTCAGTTGTTGTAACATGTTATTTAAATAGTTCTAATATTTTAATTATTAAGGGGAATTATTGTGGATATAAGTGAACATAACTGAAAAACATATGAGGTTTAACTTAGTGGAATTAATTCATTAAATGTTGAGAATCATATTGTTCTGTTATTTCTATTGTTTCAAATAAGAATGGTTGAAAAAATAAACTAAACTAATGTAGTAGATGATGAAATATACTTTCAGAACACTCTAAATAACCAACAATATCTATCACAGAAAAAACATTTCAATCAGGCTGTGGGTCAGTTGGTAGAGCAGGACGTCCAATGACTGAAGGGTCAGAGGTTCACGTCCCGGCACTGTCTGTCCACATGTCCAAGTGTCCACATGTCCAAGTATCCACATGTCCAAGTGTCCACATGTCCAAGTGTCCACATGTCCAAGTATCCGCATGTCCAAGTATCCACATGTCCAAGTATACGCATGTCCAAGTATACGCATGTCCAAGTATACGCATGTCCAAGTATCCACATGTCCAAGTGTCCACATGTCCAAGTATCCGCATGTCCAAGTATCCACATGTCCAAGTATACGCATGTCCAAGTATCCGCATGTCCAAGTATCCACATGTCCAAGTGTCCACATGTCCAAGTATCCGCATGTCCAAGTATCCGCATGTCCAAGTATCCACATGTCCAAGTATACGCATGTCCAAGTGTCCACATGTCCAAGTATCCACATGTCCAAGTGTCCACATGTCCAAGTGTCCACATGTCCAAGTATCCACATGTTCAAGTGTCCACATGTCCAAGTATCCGCATGTCCAAGTATCCGCATGTCCAAGTATACGCATGTCCAAGTGTCCACATGTCCAAGTGTCCACATGTCCAAGTATCCACATGTTCAAGTGTCCACATGTCCAAGTATCCGCATGTCCAAGTATCCGCATGTCCAAGTATACGCATGTCCAAGTGTCCACATGTCCAAGTATCTTTGGACAAAGACACTGAACCCAGTCTTAGTCCCCAGTAGGACTGACAGAACCTTAGAATACTAAGTTAATAAATCATATTTTAATGTAATTATACTTTAATAAGCATCTACATTTTAAGTTCTAAAAACTTGTATTTCTTAAGTTTCATCAAGTTTAAATAATTGAGGCAATCGATCGCTTTAAATGTTTTGAGTTCTACAAATGTATGTGTGTTTATAATGTAACTGTTCTGTTCTTAAAGGGATTATCTGGAGTAAAAAAAATAGTTTAGTTTATCTTTTAGATGATTGTTAGTACATACATATAGTTGATATTAAAATCTCACATTTCAGATGAATTATGTTTTTGTTGTTTTGATCCAAACTGAGTTAAAATGGAAGTGATTAAAACATGACTTTATCACTGACACCAAACTCTATTTTCAGACTAAACAACATCACACTTCAGTGGTAGTAAGTAGAGGGTCCCTTAAGACAAACCCAAGTGTCCTCAGGTCTTCATGTCCTCAGATAGTGTGTCCATAGTTACTGATCTACACACATGGACCTGTGGGTTCAGAAGAGGAAGACTGAAATACACACCTGCTGACATGCTCTGGAAATTAAAGATTCCATTGCATTCCTTTTTTCAAAAAAATATTTTAAAAAAGATACAGTTAAATGCACTAAAATACAGATAAATGCACTGAAAATACAGATAAATGCACTAAAATACAGATAAATGCACTAAAATACAGATAAATGCACTGAAAATACAGTTAAATGCACTAAAATACAGATAAATGCACTAAAATACAGATAAATGCACTGAAAATACAGTTAAATGCACTAAAATACAGATAAATGCACTGAAAATACAGTTAAATGCACTAAAATACAGATAAATGCACTGAAAATACAGATAAATGCACTAAAATACAGATACATGCACTAAAAATACACTAAAACTCCACTAAAATGCAATACAATACAGTTAAATAAAAAAACATGTAAATGAACAAAAAATGCAAAAAAAAAATGCTGTTAAATGCATTAAAATGACACTAAAATCCAATAAAAAATATAGTTAACTATACTAAAAATACACTAAAATTCTATATAATACATGTAAATGCATTAAAATACACTTGTAAAATGATCATAATGTCATCTGACTCTGTTCTCTGGTTGTTTTCAGATCATATTTGGTTGAATATAGAAGTGTGTGTCCTTTCAAATCCAATAGAACTATGAAACTGTTTTTCTTCTTCATCTTTACAGCAGTTATTATTTTTTTTTATTGTTATTCATGCATTCATATTAGAGTTAATGTTAGTTCCAGCAGCTGTAAACTCGTGCACCGTCGTCGCTCAGCCATCAGGTACCGTTTATGATCCGTCACTCGATCACATATTGGTTCCATTAGATCCAGGACAAGCCGACGGCAGGAGTAAAAGTTTTAAGACGATGCTAAGTTTTTTATGTTCTGTTGTAAAACTATGTCTTTTATCCATTTCTATTGGAGGCTTTTATATGAACAGTAAAGACATGCGTTATGTGGAGCTGAACATCAGCTGGACGTTAACAGGATAAGTTACAGGATATTAGAAAGAAAGAAAAAAATGCGATTTTTTTAACGTTGCGATATATATTGCGATATGAGAAAAAAAATCTACAGGAGTAAATAACAAGTGTGTGGTGGCGACGCTAATGGTCAAACAGTTTAGTGTTCGACACTGAACATACGTTTAACTGTCATCCTTCTGTAGCTGAAATTGTTTTGGGTGATTATTCTCTTGTTGGTTTTGAGTGATTTTTCTCGTGTTGGTTTTGAGTGATTTTTCTCTTTTTGGTTTTGGGTGATTTTCTCTTTTTGGTTTTGGGTGATTTTTCTCTTGTTGGTTTTGGGTGATTTTCTCTTTTTGGTTTTGGGTGTTTTTCTCTTGTTGGTTTTGGGTTATTTGTCTCTTTTTGGTTTTGGGTGATTTTTCTCTTGTTGGTTTTGGGTGATTTTCTCTTTTTGGTTTTGGGTGTTTTTCTCTTGTTGGTTTTGGGTTATTTGTCTCTTGTTGGTTTTGAGTGATTTTTCTCTTGTTGTTTTTGAGTGATTTTTCTCTTGTTGGTTTTGAGTGATTTTTCTCTTGTTGGTTTTGGGTGATTTTCTCTTGTTGGTTTTGGATGATTTTTCTCTTGTTGGTTTTGGGTGATTTTCTCTTGTTGGTTTTGGGTGATTTTCTCTTGTTGGTTTTGAGTGATTTTTCTCTTGTTGTTTTTGAGTGATTTTTCTCTTGTTGGTTTTGAGTGATTTTTCTCTTGTTGGTTTTGGGTGATTTTCTCTTGTTGGTTTTGGATGATTTTTCTCTTGTTGGTTTTGGGTGATTTTCTCTTGTTGGTTTTGGGTGATTTTCTCTTGTTGGTTTTGAGTGATTTTTCTCTTGTTGGTTTTGGGTGATTTTCTCTTGTTGGTTTTGGGTGATTTTTCTCTTGTTGGTCCCTCATTTTTCAGTCTTGTTGCCATAGTAACTCAGTCCAAACAGAGTGGTTGTGATGTGCTCAGTGTGTTTCCGCTTCTATTGAAGTTAGAACATGTTGAGCTCATTCATCTCATTAACACGACCAGTCATGTGACTATTGTGAACATGTACAGTGTGACGTCGACGCTCAAACACGGTATAATCCCAGCTTCCTGTCAGCTGACCTCACAGTTGTTTCCTCCTGCTGTAAAATCGAGGCTTAAATATCAGGTGCAGTCGTTTTTTTCCTGAACTTTGTTGCTTCGACCAAACTGTTACTGAAGTTGAAATGAAAAACATAAAAGTGGAACATGTTTCTAAAATGCAGCCATTTGTGCCAATGTCTAAGGAAAAGAAGGAAGTGACTTATTCAGCATCTCTGATGTGATTTTCTGGCTGGAAGAACGTGAATCCCCATTTGCCTCCAACTCGGGACTTTAGTAGAAGGAAAAACTAACTCAGGGACACGCTATGTTAAATCAGTAAAAACCTACAGTGAAAAAAAAAAACAGAACAGAGGTTTGGATTTATTTATTTATTATAGGAAATAGAACTGAACAATAAACTGTTGGAGCATCGATGTCACTATGTATGTGTTTGTAAGAGTCACATGACTGGGTCTGCAATTATATTCTTTTTAATTGTATATATATATACATATATATATATATATATATATATATATATATATATATATATATATATATATATGAAGAGTTCATTTGCAAAAACAGATAACTCCATTTTTCTTTTTTTTCACAAAATGTAATTTTTGTACTCTAAATTCCACAAATAATACTGATTTATTTGATATATTATTTATTTCATTTGGTAAGATCCACTAAATTGAATAAATAATATATCAAATCAATGAGTATTACCTAGAATGTAGAGTAAAAAATTCAATTTTCTGAAAAAAACGAAAAATGGAGTTATCTGTTTTTGCAAATGAACTCTTCATATATATATATATATATATATATATATATATATATATATATATATATATATATATATAGATATATATATATATATATGTGTGTGTGTGTGGTGTGTGTGTGTGTGTGTGTGTGTGTGCTTTAAAATATTTATTTATCTATTATCTACTATCTGTTATTTTCATTTATTTATTTTTAACTATATCATTTTTAAAATATTTCATGTATTTAATATTTCAATATTTAATATCCATTTATTTAATAAAACATTTTTTCATTTATTTGTATAAATTTTTTTATTATTAGTTATTTATCTGTTTTTATTTGTATATACATTTTATTTCTTTTAAAAATAATTAGTTATCCATTCATTTAATTACTTAGATTTTTTAAATTATTTATCTATTTATTTTTTTAATTAAATAATATTTAAGTAAAAATTAAATAATGATTAAATAATTAAATTTGCTTTATTTTAGATACTTTTGAAACCTTTCAGATTTTTCCTGGTTTGATTTGATTTGATTTATTTGATTTATTTGAACTTAAAAAAATTTAAAATTGAAATTTCAAAGAAAAAGAAAACAGTAAAAAAAAACAAACAACCAATCATGTTCAGAAAGAGTGGGTGGACGTTAACACTTAAATAAATGTTATTGTGTTCATGACAAAAAAAATAAAAATGCAGTTTTACTTTATACTTTTGTAATTTATTACAATTGTGAAATTCTACTTCTTTACTTTTACTTAAGAAGAGTTGAATCAGTACTTTTACTTTTACCCGAGTATTTTTTCTCACCAGTAGCTGTACTTCTACTTAAGTACAGAATGTGAGTACTTTTACCACCTCTGTCAACATCAGGTTTATTCCACTGAATGGAATCCTGTTTAACTGACATGAATTTATGTTTTACACAAAACATGATATTAACACGTACAACTGATGTACATGTTTGTTTTTTTATATGTGAATCTGAAAGACTTATTTTTTCAGTGTAAAGTCTACACTACAGCGCAGGTCAAACTGCATTTCAAGCCCTAAAGCACAAAGGCGCGACCCCTCTTGACCTAATATCCATGTCATTAAAGTGGAACAATGTCATGATTCAAAGGGAAAGGTTAACACGGATTAGTTAATGGGATGGGGGTGAAATGTTTTATTCAGGACATTTCTTATTTAAGGATTCTACACCTGTAACAGTATCTACACATGGATCCTGTTAGCTAAAGGAAGAACATTTAACTACGTATGATAAATGAAAATATAATGTCATCCCCAATGAAAATTAGGACCTTTTAATAATTAATGCCGATCTGCTTTTTGTTCCTCGGCGGCGAAAAAGGCCCAAGATATGAACAAAAGTAGGATATCTTAAACTACAGCTGCACAATATACGGTTCGGAGTGTCGACGTCGCACTTTACGTGTTCGCAATAGTCACATGACTGGTTGTGTTAATGAAGGAGACGAATGAGCTGAACCTGACACACACTGAGCACATGACAGTTATTCTGAAGCAGTTTGGACTGAGTCACTGTGGTAACAGGAGTGACCAACAAGAGAAAATCACCCAAAAACAACAAGAGAAAAAATCACCCACTGCTTTTGTATTTACTTTTAAAAATAGCTCTTTAAGCTACATTGCTGTTTGAATAGAGCTATGTTTACTTGAAAGGGCTAGCTAGCTAGCTAGTTATCATTTAATGTCAAAGGTACCTTCAGCTAAACCAAATGTTAAACATGTATTAATTATAATAGTCAGTCTGTAAGCTAGCAGTTGCGTGAATTTACATTAAGTTGGCAGGGAATACTGTTAATATCAATGGTGTTTAAAATGGTATTTGTGATTTGGGTTTTGATGGGTATTTTAAAAGCAAAATCCAAAAAAACAGTCTGATTGCTATGCTAAACCTCTTTAATCGTAAAAAGCCTAATTAGCTCATTAGCATACCTGCCTATTCAGGTAACCATACATAGACTATATGACAATTGCAGTATTCACAGTTACACACAGTTTTGAACATTTGACAACATTACACACGTTCCAGATAAATAACTTTATTAAGGTACAGACGACTCACCTTGGATCAACTGGACAATTCCCGAATCCTCAGGGATGAGGACTGCGTTTTGTCGATGCAATGCATTTGCCCCCGTCGGCCACCGTACTCCACAGTAAATACATCAAAATTACCAATTTAATAGATGCCATGTTTCTTGAACCTTTGGCAATGTGACTCGCTACCCGCCCCCGAACATGGACAGAGTCATAAATACCAGGAGCAACGTCAGGAACACGACGACGAATTCCATCTGGTTCTGGAAGTATAAATAAGGCTTTAATCAATACTGGATATATTATCAATTATTCAATCAATTATTAATATTACACACACTGACAGATATATACATATAACAAAATTATCGATATTGCAAAAGGGTCAAAGGTCCAAGGTCGCATTTAGCAGAAAGGTTGAAATCCCACTAGTGGCTCTATTTCAATAACAGGTTGTCATGGAAACTTGAGATTGGCACAAAATAGGGGCGGGATTTAGACATTCTGTGAATACTAGTTTTAATTGTCAAGTGTTAAAAGTTGATCCCATTGGAGCATGTGTCCAACAAAAGCAGGTAGTGAATCCTTCCTGTGTTGTAAATGAAGCGCCAGCTGAGTGGTTTCAGTCATTGGAGGAATCAGGCCAGGCTGCTCTTTAATTTGCGAGGCATACCACTTATGCATGGGCCGATGAGCTTGATGAAAACAAGGCAGCAGGTTAACAGGGACATGGTAAATTACACCCTGCACACCTGGTCTGGAGGGAAGGTGTGACTGTGACATAATGTTCAGCCCCCCCACCCCCACCACAACAACACTGGGAACAACTGGACACACTGCATGTTCCTGCAGGACATGTAGGGACAAAAGTAACAGAAAATTCTCACAAAAACAAACAGTACGAGGTTTGGAAAAGGGCATTTTAGTGTGGACGGACTAAAAGTGTCAAAATTAAATACATAAACACATCAGCGAAATAATAATGATAATATATGTTTTTTGTTTTTTTGGTTTTACCCTCAAATTAATGACACGTGCCTGTATTTTAATTCCCAATTTTAATGAAATAACAATATATAGATAATTAATTATTTAATTATGCATTCATTTATTTAATTTTGTCACAGAAATGATTACCTCTAAAATATTTTTGCCCAACCGTCCTATCAACACTTGGTACACTTGACCAAATATACTGAGCTGCTGCATGGTTGTAGTCCATTGTGGTCTATATCTTCATGGTTGTGGTCTATATCTTCATGGTTGTGGTCCATATCTTCATGGTTTGTGGTCCATATATTCATGGTTGTGGTCTATATCTTCATGGTTGTGGTCCATATCTTCATGGTTGTGGTCCATATATTCATGGTTGTGGTCCTATCTTCATGGTTGTGGTCCATATATTCATGGTTGTGGTCTATATCTTCATGGTTGTGGTCTATATCTTCCATGGTTTGTGGTCTATATCTTCATGGTTGTGGTCTATATCTTCATGGTTGTGGTCTATATCTTCATGGTTGTGGGTCTATATCAGTCATGGTTGTGGTCTATATCTTCATGGTTGTGGTCCATATCTTCATGGTTGTAGTCCATATCTTCATGGTTGTGGTCTATATCTTCATGGTTGTGGTCTATATATTCATGGTTGTGGTCTATATCTTCATGGTTGTGGTCTATATCTTCATGGTTGTGGTCCGTATCTTCATGTTGTAGTCCGTATCTTCATGGTTGTGGGTCTATATCTTCATGGTTGTAGTCCATATCTTCATGGTTGTGGTCTATATCTTCACTGGTTGTGGTCCATATCTTCATGGTTGTGGTCCATATATTCATGGTTGTGGTCTATATCTTCATGGTTGTTGTCCATATCTTCATGGTTGTGGTCCATATATTCATGGTTGTGGTCCATATCTTCATGGTTGTGGTCCATATATTCATGGTTGTGGTCTATATCTTCATGGGTTGTGGTCTATATCTTCATGGTTGTGGTCTATATCTTCATGGTTGTGGTCTATATCTTCATGGTTGTGGTCTATATCTTCATGGTTGTGGTCCATATCTTCATGGTTGTAGTCCATATCTTCATGGTTGTGGTCTATATCTTCATGGTTTGTGGTCTATATATTCATGGTTGTGGTCTATATCTTCATGGTTGTGGTCTATATCTTCATGGTTGTGGTGCCGTATCTTCATGGTTGTAGTCCATATCTTCATGGTTGTGGTCTATATCTTCATGGTTGTAGTCCATATCTTCATGGTTGTGGTCTATATCTTCATGGTTGTGGTCCATATCTTCATGGTTGTGGTCCATATATTCATGGTTGTGGTCTATATCTTCATGGTTGTGGTCCATATCTTCATGGTTGTGGTCCATATATTCATGGTTGTGGTCATATCTTCATGGTTTGTGGTCATATATCTCATGGTTTGTGGGTCTATATCTTCATGGTTGTGGTCTATATCTTCATGGTTGTGGTCTATATCTTCATGGTTGTGGTCTATATCTTCATGGTTGTGGTCTATATCTTCATGGTTGTGGTCCCTTCATGGTTGTGGTCTATATCTTCATGGTTGTGGTCCGTATCTTCATGGTTGTGGTCCATATCTACATGGTTTTGGTCCATATCTACATGGTTTTGGTCTATATCTTCATGGTTGTGGTCCGTATCTTCATGGTTGTGGTCTATATCTTCATGGTTGTGGTCTATATCTTCATGGTTGTGGTCCGTATCTTCATGGTTGTGGTCCATATCTTCATGGTTGTGGTCCATATCTTCATGGTTGTGGTCTATATCTTCATGGTTGTGGTCCGTATCTTCATGGTTGTGGTCTATATTTTCATGGTTGTGGTCTATATATTCATGGTTGTGGTCTATATCTTCATGGTTGTGGTCTATATCTTCATGGTTGTGGTCTATATCTTCATGGTTGCGGTCCATATCTTCATGGTTGCGGTCTATATCTTCATGGTTGTGGTCTGTATCTTCATGGTTGTGGTCTGTATCTTCATGGTTGTGGTCTGTATCTACATGGTTGTGGTCTATATCTTCATGGTTGTGGTCCGTATCTTCATGGTTGTGGTCTGTATCTTCATGGTTGTGGTCCGTATCTTCATGGTTGTGGTCTATATCTTCATGGTTGTGGTCCGTATCTTCATGGTTGTGGTCTATATCTTCATGGTTGTGGTCTATATCTTCATGGTTGTGGTCTATATCTTCATGGTTGTGGTCTATATCTTCATGGTTGTGGTCTATATCTTCATGGTTGTGGTCTATATCTTCATGGTTGTGGTCTATATCTTCATGGTTGTGGTCTATATCTTCATGGTTGTGGTCTATATCTTCATGGTTGTGGTCCATATCTTCATGGTTGTGGTCTATATCTTCATGGTGTGGTCTATATCTTCATGGTTGTGGTCTATATCTTCATGGTTGTGGTCCGTATCTTCATGGTTGTGGTCTATATCTTCATGGTTGTGGTCCGTATCTTCATGGTTGTGGTCTGTATCTA
>CM035790.1:39712265-39794765 GCA_020466265.1 Siphamia tubifer
AGTATAAAATGACCGACAGCCGCCAATATGATGAGACGTCACGTAAAGACGTCATATGACGTCAGGCCAATGGTATATTTGGTAAATGTATGACCTTTACCTTAAAGCAGGTTATTGACATATTTAGTTAAATCAGACAATATCTTGTGCTTCATATTTAACATTAGATCTAACATGTGACATTTGGTCGTTGTGCGACGTCACATGACGTCAGAATGACGTCATACGTGGTCGAGTATTCAAATGGACGCTCTAAGGGATTGTTAATGAGCGATAAAATAAATGGTTAGTGAACACAGAACACTAGTTTATAAGCTAAAACATCCAGATCCAAACCTTGGCAGATTTAATGTGTTAGCGTTAGCGTTAGCACAGACTGGTGCTGCTGTGAGTGGTCGACTTTATGATGTCGTCTTCTTATGTTAATATTGAAGCTCTTTGACCATGGGGCTGATGGGAAACTTGCAGGTTGATCATGTGTCCACAGATTTCACACAAATAAATACATTAATAAATTAATAAATGCATAAATTAAAATATTATTTTCTGTATTAGTCGTTCATCCTTCCAGGGTGGGAGTAAAACATCCTCTTTTTGGTTTTTGGTTCCATCCACCTGAAGATTTCTGAGACAATTCTCATTACCAGCGGTGGCAGCGCAGCACTTGGAAAGGGTGAATCAATCAGAGAGAGAGAGAGAGAGAGAGATGGGGGGGGGGGATAGAGTGGGGGGAGTGAGAGGGAGAGACAGAGTGAGAGAGGGGAAGAAGCCAGCGTCGGCGGCAGTGGCTCTGCAGTGGAATACTCTTTTATTTGAGGGAAGGTGAGAGTCTGTCGGAGTAACGTTCAAGCGCGTGTCGGAGCAAAAAAAAGAGAAAAAGATGCGTTTGAGGACTTGATCACGCGCCATAAATAAATGTCCCTGATAAAAAGGTAAAGGTAGGTGTCATCTCCACTGCTTCTTTTCTCTCTATACATGACATTCACATCGTTAAGATGCAGATTCATGTGCTCTGTCTGTGTGTGCGCGCGTGTCTGTGTGTGTGTGTGTGTGTGTGTGTGTGTGTGTTCGAGCGCGTGCTGACCACTTTGCGCTTCGGCTCCACGCGCAACCAAAAACTACTACCGCGTTACATTAGAATGAGAATCCGCATTCATGACCTGATATGATATGATATGATATGATATGATATGATATGATATGTGAACTGTCCTCGTGCGTAATAATCCTATAGACCCCCCCCCTACACACACACACACACACACACATTTAAACAGACTGACATGTACAAAATAAAAAAAGACATGTTTGCATAAATGACAAGTCAGAAGAAGTGTGTGTTAAGGTGGTGGTGGTGGGGGGGGGGGGGTAAAAGACTTTAACCCTTTGGTGCATGAATGATCAGAACATTAGTGCAGATTTTTTCTTTTCTCTGTTTTTTTTGTTTTTTTTGGCTGAAAAACACAGAGTGATCATTATATATATATATATATATATATATATATATATATATATATATATATATATATATATATATATATATATATATATACACTTATTTTTTAATGGACTCAACATCAGAAAGTGAATTTTAAATAATCATAATAATCACAATCCCATTTTAACAAACTCTAATACTAGTTATTACTTTAGTTATTACTTAATGTGCAAAAAAAACTAAAAGTTACAGTAATGGTCTGAATGTCAGTTTATTTATTGGATGATACATAATCAATAATCATAAAAACCCATGGGTATAGTATATCCCCCTGACACCCAAGAAAGTGAATTTAAATTTATTTTTTATATTAAACAGTCTTGAAACATCTTGAGTGGAAACTGCATAATGCAACTGTTCTTTCAAATACATTTTTAAAAATATTTATTTAATGGAATGTTATTTACAATGGACAAAATTTATAAATAAAAGTGTGAAATGTTTGACCCCTACAGAAGACAAACATGCATTATAGGTCTCAGGGGGATAAATAAATAAATAAATAAAAACTAAATACAATTTAAAAAATTAATTGCAAATAAAAAATAAATTCCATAATAAATAAAAAAAACAAGTAAAGAAATAATAAATTTTAAACATTTTAAAAAATTAAGTAAATATATTTTAAAATGAATAATGAATAAATACATTTAAATAAATACTAAATAAATAAAAATAAAATAATTGCAAATATAAATAAATTAAATAATAAAAATAAAATGTAAACAAATACAAATACTTTTTTTCTATTATCCATATGTTCTTTTAGATGTAAGTTGATCTATAACTTTGCTCCATTGTGTCACATGCTGTTGACAAGGTTTAATAGTTGATGTGTTTTTATTCACACATGCTCAGTTCAATCCTATTATTATCACAAGAGTTTTCAGAGTTAATTGTTGTTTCAGTTCACTTCAGTATTGATTCAGTTCACTTCAGTATTGATTCAGTTCACTTCAGTATTGATTCAGTTCACTTCAGTATTGATTCAGTTCACTTCAGTATTGATTCAGTTCACTTCAGTATTGATACAATTCACTTCAGTTTTGATTCAGTTCACTTCAGTATTGATTCAGTTCACTTTGCTAACCCTCACTGGCCCCAAACTGATGACCCACAGGTTTGGAAGAAGAAAAAAAACAAAAAAAACCCACACGCACCTTGCGGCTTATATGCGGTGGGTTAAGCTGTGAGTCACATACCCCCCACCCCCCACACCCCCCCCCCCCCACACCCCGCCTGAAGAACAAGGAGCAGATAGATTAGAACTGATGAATGAAGATCTACTGTCTTTATCTGCAACACAATGACACATTAGGAGAAGATGTAACTGCTAATGTGTGTGTGTGCTTGTATTACTATCTTTATGGGGACATTAATATGTTTATACAGTCACACCATGGGGACCAAAATTCAGGTCCCCACAAGGATTAAATATAAATGTATGTCCCTACTAGTAAAATAAAAATGATGTGGCCCTATAAATCCTTTTGTTTTCTAGAAGTCCCCATAAAGCATGAGGGAAACAGGTGTAAAAGCAAAGCATGTCGTTTGTGAAGATGTGTTTATTTATTTTTATTATGTATTTAATTATTTATTATGTGTTTTTTTAAATGATTTATTTGCTTTTTAATTTTTCCTTTCTTTAAAACATATAATTTTATTTATATTTATTTTGTAATTGTTGTATTGTTTTATTTGTTCATTTTTATTTATTGTTCAATTATTATTATTATTTTCTATTTTTTATTACTATTATTTTAAAGAAGAAGATGTGTTTACACTCACTTGATTGGCATGGAAATGTGTGTGTGTATGCGTGTGTGTGTGTGTGTGTGTGTGTGTGTGTATGCGTGTGTGTGTGTGTGTGTGTGTGTGTGTATGTGTGTATGCGTGTGTGTGTGTGTGTGTATGTGTGTGTGTGTATGTACAGTATATGTGCGTGTGTGTGTGTATGTACAGTATATGTGTGTATGTATGTGTGTGTATGTGTGTGTGTGTGTGTGTGTATGTACAGTATATATGTGTGTGTGTGTGTGTGTGTGTATGTACAGTATATGTGTGTGTATGTACAGTATATGTGTGTGTGTGTGTGTGTGTGTATGTACAGTATATGTGTGTGTGTGTGTGTGTGTATGTACAGTATTTGTGTGTGTGTGTGTGTGTGTGTGTATGTACAGTATATGTGTGTGTATGTACAGTATATGTGTGTGTGTGTGTGTGTATGTACAGTATATGTGTGTGTATGTACAGTATATGTGTGTGTGTGTGTGTGTGTATGTACAGTATATGTGTGTGTGTGTGTGTGTGTATGTACAGTATATGTGTGTGTATGTACAGTATATGTGTGTGTGTGTGTGTGTATGTACAGTATATATGTGTGTGTGTGTGTGTGTATGTACAGTATATGTGTGTGTGTGTGTGTATGTACAGTATATGTGTGTGTGTGTGTGTATGTACAGTATATGTGTGTGTGTGTGTGTGTGTGTGTGTGTATGTACAGTATATGTGTGTGTGTGTGTGTGTGTGTGTGTGTGTGTGTGTGTGTGTGTGTGTGTGTGTGTGTGTGTGTGTGTGTGTGTGTGGACCAGCTGTCTAATCTCCAGAGTTTTATGATGGAGAAAATAAGTTATTAATTTGGTGTTGGAAGGTGAAGTGGGACAGGGTTAGACAACAGAAGGGGGGGGGGTGCACAGAGCCCCTTACTGTGTTGTAAACCTCTGCAGATTTACACATATAGACGATAAAATGAAATAAAACTGCAGGAAAATCTTTATATTAACAAACTGTCCTTTTACCAAAAACATATGACCTAACAGGAACATCTGAACAGAAGTTTTTATCAATATTCTGTCTGTTAAACTAAATATATTCTGTCTGTTAAATTAAATATATTCTGTCTGTTAAACTAAATATATTCTGTCTGTTAAATTAAATATATTCTGTATTTGTAATTATAATGTGAGCTGAGACAAAGTCTTGTGGACATCCGTCCTGGTCCCTCCAGTGGACAGTTCTACAGGTTTTTTCTCTTTTATCTTCATTGGTTTAGTTCATATCATTACTGTACACTGTAAACCTGAACCATCAGAATAATTAAATGTATTCAGTTGTCAATACTCAAACTTTCAGAAATACTTCTAACTCAAATGTATTCAGTTGTTGTAACATGTTATTTAAATAGTTCTAATATTTTAATTATTAAGGGGAATTATTGTGGATATAAGTGAACATAACTGAAAAACATATGAGGTTTAACTTAGTGGAATTAATTCATTAAATGTTGAGAATCATATTGTTCTGTTATTTCTATTGTTTCAAATAAGAATGGTTGAAAAAATAAACTAAACTAATGTAGTAGATGATGAAATATACTTTCAGAACACTCTAAATAACCAACAATATCTATCACAGAAAAAACATTTCAATCAGGCTGTGGGTCAGTTGGTAGAGCAGGACGTCCAATGACTGAAGGGTCAGAGGTTCACGTCCCGGCACTGTCTGTCCACATGTCCAAGTGTCCACATGTCCAAGTATCCACATGTCCAAGTGTCCACATGTCCAAGTATCCGCATGTCCAAGTATCCACATGTCCAAGTATACGCATGTCCAAGTATCCACATGTCCAAGTATACGCATGTCCAAGTATCCACATGTCCAAGTGTCCACATGTCCAAGTATCCGCATGTCCAAGTATCCACATGTCCATGTATCCGCATGTCCAAGTATCCGCATGTCCAAGTATCCACATGTCCAAGTGTCCACATGTCCAAGTATCCGCATGTCCAAGTATCCACATGTCCAAGTATCCGCATGTCCAAGTATCCACATGTCCAAGTATACGCATGTCCAAGTGTCCACATGTCCAAGTATCCACATGTCCAAGTGTCCACATGTCCAAGTGTCCACATGTCCAAGTATCCACATGTTCAAGTGTCCACATGTCCAAGTATCCGCATGTCCAAGTATCCGCATGTCCAAGTATACGCATGTCCAAGTGTCCACATGTCCAAGTATCTTTGGACAAAGACACTGAACCCAGTCTTAGTCCCCAGTAGGACTGACAGAACCTTAGAATACTAAGTTAATAAATCATATTTTAATGTAATTATACTTTAATAAGCATCTACATTTTAAGTTCTAAAAACTTGTATTTCTTAAGTTTCATCAAGTTTAAATAATTGAGGCAATCGATCGCTTTAAATGTTTTGAGTTCTACAAATGTATGTGTGTTTATAATGTAACTGTTCTGTTCTTAAAGGGATTATCTGGAGTAAAAAAAATAGTTTAGTTTATCTTTTAGATGATTGTTAGTACATACATATAGTTGATATTAAAATCTCACATTTCAGATGAATTATGTTTTTGTTGTTTTGATCCAAACTGAGTTAAAATGGAAGTGATTAAAACATGACTTTATCACTGACACCAAACTCTATTTTCAGACTAAACAACATCACACTTCAGTGGTAGTAAGTAGAGGGTCCCTTAAGACAAACCCAAGTGTCCTCAGGTCTTCATGTCCTCAGATAGTGTGTCCATAGTTACTGATCTACACACATGGACCTGTGGGTTCAGAAGAGGAAGACTGAAATACACACCTGCTGACATGCTCTGGAAATTAAAGATTCCATTGCATTCCTTTTTTCAAAAAAATATTTTAAAAAAGATACAGTTAAATGCACTAAAATACAGATAAATGCACTGAAAATACAGATAAATGCACTAAAATACAGATAAATGCACTAAAATACAGATAAATGCACTAAAATACAGATAAATGCACTGAAAATACAGTTAAATGCACTAAAATACAGATAAATGCACTAAAATACAGATAAATGCACTAAAATACAGATACATGCACTAAAAATACACTAAAACTCCACTAAAATGCAATACAATACAGTTAAATAAAAAAACATGTAAATGAACAAAAAATGCAAAAAAAAATGCTGTTAAATGCATTAAAATGACACTAAAATCCAATAAAAAATATAGTTAACTATACTAAAAATACACTAAAATTCTATATAATACATGTAAATGCATTAAAATACACTTGTAAAATGATCATAATGTCATCTGACTCTGTTCTCTGGTTGTTTTCAGATCATATTTGGTTGAATATAGAAGTGTGTGTCCTTTCAAATCCAATAGAACTATGAAACTGTTTTTCTTCTTCGTCTTTACAGCAGTTATTATTTTTTTTTATTGTTATTCATGCATTCATATTAGAGTTAATGTTAGTTCCAGCAGCTGTAAACTCGTGCACCGTCGTCGCTCAGCCATCAGGTACCGTTTATGATCCGTCACTCGATCACATATTGGTTCCATTAGATCCAGGACAAGCCGACGGCAGGAGTAAAAGTTTTAAGACGATGCTAAGTTTTTTATGTTCTGTTGTAAAACTATGTCTTTTATCCATTTCTATTGGAGGCTTTTATATGAACAGTAAAGACATGCGTTATGTGGAGCTGAACATCAGCTGGACGTTAACAGGATAAGTTACAGGATATTAGAAAGAAAGAAAAAAATGCGATTTTTTTAACGTTGCGATATATATTGCGATATGAGAAAAAAAATCTACAGGAGTAAATAACAAGTGTGTGGTGGCGACGCTAATGGTCAAACAGTTTAGTGTTCGACACTGAACATACGTTTAACTGTCATCCTTCTGTAGCTGAAATTGTTTTGGGTGATTATTCTCTTGTTGGTTTTGAGTGATTTTTCTCGTGTTGGTTTTGAGTGATTTTTCTCTTTTTGGTTTTGGGTGATTTTCTCTTTTTGGTTTTGGGTGATTTTTCTCTTGTTGGTTTTGGGTGATTTTCTCTTTTTGGTTTTGGGTGTTTTTCTCTTGTTGGTTTTGGGTTATTTGTCTCTTTTTGGTTTTGGGTGATTTTTCTCTTGTTGGTTTTGGGTGATTTTCTCTTTTTGGTTTTGGGTGTTTTTCTCTTGTTGGTTTTGGGTTATTTGTCTCTTGTTGGTTTTGAGTGATTTTTCTCTTGTTGTTTTTGAGTGATTTTTCTCTTGTTGGTTTTGAGTGATTTTTCTCTTGTTGGTTTTGGGTGATTTTCTCTTGTTGGTTTTGGATGATTTTTCTCTTGTTGGTTTTGGGTGATTTTCTCTTGTTGGTTTTGGGTGATTTTCTCTTGTTGGTTTTGAGTGATTTTTCTCTTGTTGTTTTTGAGTGATTTTTCTCTTGTTGGTTTTGAGTGATTTTTCTCTTGTTGGTTTTGGGTGATTTTCTCTTGTTGGTTTTGGATGATTTTTCTCTTGTTGGTTTTGGGTGATTTTCTCTTGTTGGTTTTGGGTGATTTTCTCTTGTTGGTTTTGAGTGATTTTTCTCTTGTTGGTTTTGGGTGATTTTCTCTTGTTGGTTTTGGGTGATTTTTCTCTTGTTGGTCCCTCATTTTTCAGTCTTGTTGCCATAGTAACTCAGTCCAAACAGAGTGGTTGTGATGTGCTCAGTGTGTTTCCGCTTCTATTGAAGTTAGAACATGTTGAGCTCATTCATCTCATTAACACGACCAGTCATGTGACTATTGTGAACATGTACAGTGTGACGTCGACGCTCAAACACGGTATAATCCCAGCTTCCTGTCAGCTGACCTCACAGTTGTTTCCTCCTGCTGTAAAATCGAGGCTTAAATATCAGGTGCAGTCGTTTTTTTCCTGAACTTTGTTGCTTCGACCAAACTGTTACTGAAGTTGAAATGAAAAACATAAAAGTGGAACATGTTTCTAAAATGCAGCCATTTGTGCCAATGTCTAAGGAAAAGAAGGAAGTGACTTATTCAGCATCTCTGATGTGATTTTCTGGCTGGAAGAACGTGAATCCCCATTTGCCTCCAACTCGGGACTTTAGTAGAAGGAAAAACTAACTCAGGGACACGCTATGTTAAATCAGTAAAAACCTACAGTGAAAAAAAAAAAACAGAACAGAGGTTTGGATTTATTTATTTATTATAGGAAATAGAACTGAACAATAAACTGTTGGAGCATCGATGTCACTATGTATGTGTTTGTAAGAGTCACATGACTGGGTCTGCAATTATATTCTTTTTAATTGTATATATATATATATATATATATATATATATATATATATATATATATATATATATATATGAAGAGTTCATTTGCAAAAACAGATAACTCCATTTTTCTTTTTTTTCACAAAATGTAATTTTTGTACTCTAAATTCCACAAATAATACTGATTTATTTGATATATTATTTATTTCATTTGGTAAGATCCACTAAATTGAATAAATAATATATCAAATCAATGAGTATTACCTAGAATGTAGAGTAAAAAATTCAATTTTCTGAAAAAAACGAAAAATGGAGTTATCTGTTTTTGCAAATGAACTCTTCATATATATATATATATATATATATATATATATATATATATATATATATATATGTGTGTGTGTGTGTGTGTGTGTGTGTGTGTGTGTGTGTGCTTTAAAATATTTATTTATCTATTATCTACTATCTGTTATTTTCATTTATTTATTTTTAACTATATCATTTTTAAAATATTTCATGTATTTAATATTTCAATATTTAATATCCATTTATTTAATAAAACATTTTTTCATTTATTTGTATACATTTTTTTATTATTAGTTATTTATCTGTTTTTATTTGTATATACATTTTATTTCTTTTAAAAATAATTAGTTATCCATTCATTTAATTACTTAGATTTTTTAAATTATTTATCTATTTATTTTTTTAATTAAATAATATTTAAGTAAAAATTAAATAATGATTAAATAATTAAATTTGCTTTATTTTAGATACTTTTGAAACCTTTCAGATTTTTCCTGGTTTGATTTGATTTGATTTATTTGATTTATTTGAACTTAAAAAAATTTTAAATTGAAATTTCAAAGAAAAAGAAAACAGTAAAAAAAAAAAAAACAACCAATCATGTTCAGAAAGAGTGGGTGGACGTTAACACTTAAATAAATGTTATTGTGTTCATGACAAAAAAAATAAAAATGCAGTTTTACTTTATACTTTTGTAATTTATTACAATTGTGAAATTCTACTTCTTTACTTTTACTTAAGAAGAGTTGAATCAGTACTTTTACTTTTACCCGAGTATTTTTTCTCACCAGTAGCTGTACTTCTACTTAAGTACAGAATGTGAGTACTTTTACCACCTCTGTCAACATCATGTTTATTCCACTGAATGGAATCCTGTTTAACTGACATGAATTTATGTTTTACACAAAACATGATATTAACACGTACAACTGATGTACATGTTTGTTTTTTTATATGTGAATCTGAAAGACTTATTTTTTCAGTGTAAAGTCTACACTACAGCGCAGGTCAAACTGCATTTCAAGCCCTAAAGCACAAAGGCGCGACCCCTCTTGACCTAATATCCATGTCATTAAAGTGGAACAATGTCATGATTCAAAGGGAAAGGTTAACACGGATTAGTTAATGGGATGGGGGTGAAATGTTTTATTCAGGACATTTCTTATTTAAGGATTCTACACCTGTAACAGTATCTACACATGGATCCTGTTAGCTAAAGGAAGAACATTTAACTACGTATGATAAATGAAAATATAATGTCATCCCCAATGAAAATTAGGACCTTTTAATAATTAATGCCGATCTGCTTTTTGTTCCTCGGCGGCGAAAAAGGCCCAAGATATGAACAAAAGTAGGATATCTTAAACTACAGCTGCACAATATACGGTTCGAGTGTCGACGTCGCACTTTACGTGTTCGCAATAGTCACATGACTGGTTGTGTTAATGAAGGAGACGAATGAGCTGAACCTGACACACACTGAGCACATGACAGTTATTCTGAAGCAGTTTGGACTGAGTCACTGTGGTAACAGGAGTGACCAACAAGAGAAAATCACCCAAAAACAACAAGAGAAAAATCACCCACTGCTTTTGTATTTACTTTTAAAAATAGCTCTTTAAGCTACATGCTGTTTGAATAGAGCTATGTTTACTTGAAAGGGCTAGCTAGCTAGCTAGTTATCATTTAATGTCAAAGGTACCTTCAGCTAAACCAAATGTTAAACATGTATTAATTATAATAGTCAGTCTGTAAGCTAGCAGTTGCGTGAATTTACATTAAGTTGGCAGGGAATACTGTTAATATCAATGGTGTTTAAAATGGTATTTGTGATTTGGGTTTGATGGGTATTTTTAAAAGCAAATCCAAAAACAGTCTGATTGCTATGCTAAACCTCTTTAATCGTAAAAAGCTAATTAGCTCATTAGCATACCTGCCTATTCAGGTAACCATACATAGACTATATGACAATTGCAGTATTCACAGTTACACACAGTTTTGAACATTTGACAACATTACACACGTTCCAGATAAATAACTTTATTAAGGTACAGACGACTCACCTTGGATCAACTGGACAATTCCCGAATCCTCAGGGATGAGGACTGCGTTTTGTCGATGCAATGCATTTGCCCCCGTCGGCCACCGTACTCCACAGTAAATACATCAAAATTACCAATTTAATAGATGCCATGTTTCTTGAACCTTTGGCAATGTGACTCGCTACCGCCCCCGAACATGGACAGAGTCATAAATACCAGGAGCAACGTCAGGAACACGACGACGAATTCCATCTGGTTCTGGAAGTATAAATAAGGCTTTAATCAATACTGGATATATTATCAATTATTCAATCAATTATTAATATTACACACACTGACAGATATATACATATAACAAAATTATCGATATTGCAAAAGGTCAAAGGTCAAGGTCGCATTTAGCAGAAAGGTTGAAATCCCACTAGTGGCTCTATTTCAATAACAGGTTGTCATGGAAACTTGAGATTGGCACAAAATAGGGGCGGGATTAGACATTCTGTGAATACTAGTTTTAATTGTCAAGTGTTAAAAGTTGATCCCATTGGAGCATGTGTCCAACAAAAGCAGGTAGTGAATCCTTCCTGTGTTGTAAATGAAGCGCCAGCTGAGTGGTTTCAGTCATTGGAGGAATCAGGCCAGGCTGCTCTTTAATTTGCGAGGCATACCACTTATGCATGGCCGATGAGCTTGATGAAAACAAGGCAGCAGGTTAACAGGGACATGGTAAATTACACCTGCACACCTGGTCTGGAGGGAAGGTGTGACTGTGACATAATGTTCAGCCCCCCCCACCCCCCCACCCCCACCACAACAACACTGGGAACAACTGGGACACACTGCATGTTCTGCAGGACATGTAGGGACAAAAGTAACAGAAAATTCTCACAAAAACAAACAGTACGAGGTTTGGAAAAGGGCATTTTAGTGTGGACGACTAAAAGTGTCAAAATTAAATACATAAACACATCAGCGAAATAATAATGATAATATATGTTTTTTGTTTTTTTGGTTTACCTCAAATTAATGACACGTGCCTGTATTTAATTCCAATTTTAATGAAATAACAATATATAGATAATTAATTATTTAATTATGCATTCATTTATTTAATTTTGTCACAGAAATGATTACCTCTAAAATATTTTTGCCCAACCGTCTATCAACACTTGGTACACTTGACCAAATATACTGAGCTGCTGCATGGTTGTAGTCCATTGTGGTCTATATCTTCATGGTTGTGGTCTATATCTTCATGGTTGTGGTCCATATCTTCATGGTTGTGGTCCATATATTCATGGTTGTGGTCTATATCTTCATGGTTGTGGTCCATATCTTCATGGTTGTGGTCCATATATTCATGGTTGTGGTCTATATCTTCATGGTTGTGGTCCATATCTTCATGGTTGTGGTCCATATATTCATGGTTGTGGTCTATATCTTCATGGTTGTGGTCCATATCTTCATGGTTGTGGTCCATATATTCATGGTTGTGGTCTATATCTTCATGGTTGTGGTCCATATATTCATGGTTGTGGTCTATATCTTCATGGTTGTGGTCTATATCTTCATGGTTGTGGTCTATATCTTCATGGTTGTGGTCTATATCTTCATGGTTGTGGTCTATATCTTCATGGTTGTGGTCTATATCGTCATGGTTGTGGTCTATATCTTCATGGTTGTGGTCCATATCTTCATGGTTGTAGTCCATATCTTCATGGTTGTGGTCTATATCTTCATGGTTGTGGTCTATATATTCATGGTTGTGGTCTATATCTTCATGGTTGTGGTCTATATCTTCATGGTTGTGGTCCGTATCTTCATGGTTGTAGTCCGTATCTTCATGGTTGTGGTCTATATCTTCATGGTTGTAGTCCATATCTTCATGGTTGTGGTCTATATCTTCATGGTTGTGGTCCATATCTTCATGGTTGTGGTCCATATATTCATGGTTGTGGTCTATATCTTCATGGTTGTGGTCCATATCTTCATGGTTGTGGTCCATATATTCATGGTTGTGGTCCATATCTTCATGGTTGTGGTCCATATATTCATGGTTGTGGTCTATATCTTCATGGTTGTGGTCTATATCTTCATGGTTGTGGTCTATATCTTCATGGTTGTGGTCTATATCTTCATGGTTGTGGTCTATATCTTCATGGTTGTGGTCCATATCTTCATGGTTGTAGTCCATATCTTCATGGTTGTGGTCTATATCTTCATGGTTGTGGTCTATATATTCATGGTTGTGGTCTATATCTTCATGGTTGTGGTCTATATCTTCATGGTTGTGGTCCGTATCTTCATGGTTGTAGTCCATATCTTCATGGTTGTGGTCTATATCTTCATGGTTGTAGTCCATATCTTCATGGTTGTGGTCTATATCTTCATGGTTGTGGTCCATATCTTCATGGTTGTGGTCCATATATTCATGGTTGTGGTCTATATCTTCATGGTTGTGGTCCATATCTTCATGGTTGTGGTCCATATATTCATGGTTGTGGTCCATATCTTCATGGTTGTGGTCCATATATTCATGGTTGTGGTCTATATCTTCATGGTTGTGGTCTATATCTTCATGGTTGTGGTCTATATCTTCATGGTTGTGGTCTATATCTTCATGGTTGTGGTCTATATCTTCATGGTTGTGGTCCATATCTTCATGGTTGTGGTCTATATCTTCATGGTTGTGGTCTATATCTTCATGGTTGTGGTCCGTATCTTCATGGTTGTGGTCCATATCTACATGGTTTTGGTCCATATCTACATGGTTTTGGTCTATATCTTCATGGTTGTGGTCCGTATCTTCATGGTTGTGGTCTATATCTTCATGGTTGTGGTCTATATCTTCATGGTTGTGGTCCGTATCTTCATGGTTGTGGTCCGTATCTTCATGGTTGTGGTCCATATCTTCATGGTTGTGGTCTATATCTTCATGGTTGTGGTCCGTATCTTCATGGTTGTGGTCTATATTTTCATGGTTGTGGTCTATATATTCATGGTTGTGGTCTATATCTTCATGGTTGTGGTCTATATCTTCATGGTTGTGGTCTATATCTTCATGGTTGTGGTCCATATCTTCATGGTTGCGGTCTATATCTTCATGGTTGTGGTCTGTATCTTCATGGTTGTGGTCTGTATCTTCATGGTTGTGGTCTGTATCTACATGGTTGTGGTCTATATCTTCATGGTTGTGGTCCGTATCTTCATGGTTGTGGTCTGTATCTTCATGGTTGTGGTCCGTATCTTCATGGTTGTGGTCTATATCTTCATGGTTGTGGTCCGTATCTTCATGGTTGTGGTCTATATCTTCATGGTTGTGGTCTATATCTTCATGGTTGTGGTCTATATCTTCATGGTTGTGGTCTATATCTTCATGGTTGTGGTCTATATCTTCATGGTTGTGGTCTATATCTTCATGGTTGTGGTCTATATCTTCATGGTTGTGGTCTATATCTTCATGGTTGTGGTCTATATCTTCATGGTTGTGGTCCATATCTTCATGGTTGTGGTCTATATCTTCATGGTGTGGTCTATATCTTCATGGTTGTGGTCTATATCTTCATGGTTGTGGTCCGTATCTTCATGGTTGTGGTCTATATCTACATGGTTGTGGTCCGTATCTTCATGGTTGTGGTCTGTATCTTCATGGTTGTGGTCTGTATCTTCATGGTTGTGGTCCATATCTTCATGGTTGTGGTCTATATCTTCATGGTTGTGGTCTATATCTTCATGGTTGTGGTCTATATCTTCATGGTTGTGGCCTATATCTTCATGGTTGTGGTCCATATCTTCATGGTTGTGGTCCATATCTTCATGGTTGTGGTCCATATCTTCATGGTTGTGGTCCATATCTTCATGGTTGTGGTCTATATCTTCATGGTTGTGGTCCATATCTTCATGGTTGTGGTCCATATCTTCATGGTTGTGGTCTATATCTTCATGGTTGTGGTCCATATCTTCATGGTTGTGGTCCATATCTTCATGGTTGTGGTCTATATCTTCATGGTTGTGGTCCGTATCTTCATGGTTGTGGTCTATATCTTCTCTGGCTACTGTTGTCCGCCTTCTACTCCGTCTGTTTTTTTTTTTCCCGAAATTGGTATTTTAATGAATTAATAACGTATTTAATTCATTATTTAATGATGCATTTATTCATTTATTTAATTTTGAAATTATTACTTCTAAACTATTTTGCCCAACATGACCCATCAACCGTCGGTCAGAAAATGCCAGGATACTTTCAACCTGCTTTAAGCGTAGTTTGTTTTTCTTTGTCCCCTTACTGTACTTAAAAGGACAAAGGACTGCATTAATTTTCAGGGACGTCTTTTCTGCTGCTACATTAGAATGCGAAGAGAGTAACTGTTGCCCTAAATTTGGTGTGTGTGTGTGTGTGTGTTTATGCGTATATAATCATGGCAGAGAACAAGAGAACGACAGAGATTATAGATGACACTAAAACTGGTCTAATCAGGCCAAGCTGGTCTGTGATCTGTTCACAGGGTGAAGGCGTCATTGACTGATGTCTGCATGATTTGCTGATGTGGGTAATTCTCTGAACACAGTGAAGGCTGGCATAAGAACAGTCCAACCTTCAACCCCGTCACAAAGACTCATCTGCATCACAGTGTTTTTTGGTTATGTTTGGTTAAGTACAGAATGGGAGTACTTCGACCACCTCTGTCGCACAGGGGACGCAATGGTGCCATTGGTGGGCCGCATTTTGGCTCTCAGGCCGCATGTTTGAGACCCCTGGTTTATATGGAAATGTTTTAATTAAATCTGTGGGACACAAAGTGCACCAGATTCAGAAAATCACCCATGTATACAGGTTGAAGTGTGAAGAGAGAGAGAGAGAGGAGAGAGAGAGAGAGAGAGAGAGAGAGAGAGAGAGAGAGAGAGAAAGAGAGAGAGAGAGAGAGAGAGAGAGAGAGAGGGGAGAGAGAGAGAGAGAGGGAGAAAGAGAGAGAGAAATTAAGAGAGAGAGAGAGAGAGAGAGAGAGAGAGAGGGAGAGGAAGAGAAAGAGGGAGTAGAGAGAGAGAGAGGGAGAGAGAGAGAGAGAGGGAGAAAGAGAGATAGAAAGAGAGAGAGAAATTAAGAGAGAGAGAGAGAGAGAGAGAGAGAGAGAGAGGGAGAGGAAGAGAAAGAGGGAGTAGAGAGAGAGAGAGAGAGAGTAAAGGGAGAGAGAGAGAGAGGGAGAGGGAGAAAGAGAGAGAGAGAAGAGAAAGAAGAGAGAGAGAGAAATTAAGAGAGAGAGAGAGAGAGGGGGGAGAGGAAGAGAGGGAGAGGGAGAAAGAGAGAGAGAAAGAGAAAGAGAGAGAGAGAGAAATTAAGAGAGAGAGAGAGAGAGGGGGGAGAGGGAGAGGGACAGAGGGAGAGAGAGAGAGAGAGAGAGAGAGAGAAATTAAGAGAGAGAGAGAGGGGGGGGAGAGGAAGAGAAAGAGGGAGTAGAGAGAGAGAGAGGGAGGGAGAGAGAGAGAGAGAGAGAGAGAGGGAGAGGGAGAAAGAGAGAGAGAGGAGAGAGACGCTGATGAGGCAGGAGAAGCTGGAAATGATGGGAACAACTTCAGGCTGTCTCTTAATAATGCAGCATGACGAGTCCCCATCTGAGTGACTGGGATCATATCACACACGTCGCTGCCAGTTGTCACGTGCTCGCATCACGGATGAATAAGTGGACGGAGATCTGAGATTCTGTTTTTGCGCATGATATGACACGGTTTGAATCTGAGTAACTAGGGGGCCGGGCGGTACAATGGCCACTGACCCATTCACAGATGAAATGCTAAGCAGTCTATGATGGTGGGTGGTGCACATTATTAGCCTAGCTAACATCGGTTTGATTGAGTTTCTCGTCCCAGGCCCGGGTGTTGGCCCTGAGGGGATCGTAATTACTGTCCGGGCATTAATTATTGAATAATAGTTGGAAGAATGGCAATGGACACCAAATGAATGCTATAATCCATTGAATTGACATCATTAGAAATGGTCAGATTCCCCCTGAGGAATGTGTTCTCATCATGACCTGAAGTGTCCACAGATGGACTGAAAATGGACTCAAGCTTTTCCTTCAGTTTACCAATAGTCTGGAGACGGTCATTTAAACTGCTCTGCACGTATTAGACCAGAGCTACGACCAAACCTGACAACAGTTCAGGAGCAGAAGCTGAGAGAGTTTTGCGGCGGCAGTGGGTGTAGTGTTTTCAGGAAACACGAGCGATGACGATAAATGTTGGTACAATGGTTGGTCATTAGTGTCCAGTGGTTGGTCATTAGTGTCCAGTGCATCATTAAATACACTAAGACTGTTTTTATCCAGAAATATACGTTTATTTTTCAATGGATGGCATGTATTATTAAAGTACACACACACACACAGACACATACACACACACACACACACACATACACACACACACATACACGCACACACACACACACATACACACATACACACACACACACACACACACACACACACACACACACATACACACACACACACACACACACACACACACATACACGCACACACACACACATACACACATACACACACACACACACACACATACACACATACACACACACACACATACACACACACACACACACATACACACATACACACATACACACACACACATACACACATACACACACACACACATACACACACACACACACACACACACACACACACACATACTCGTTTCCATGTCTCATAAGGACCAAGTTTGTATCAAGTAGCCATTGGGTCGTGAATGTAAAGACATATTTTAAAGAAAATAATAATTAAAGAAAATAATGAAAAAAATAATGATGAAAATGTGAACATTAAATAAAATAAATGTACATATATATATATATATATTGTGGTCCGTATCTTCATGGTTGTGGTCTATATGTTCATGGTTGTGATCCTTATCTTCTCCAGGTGTCCTTGTCCTCCTCCTACGACGTCTGCTTCAAATCTTCCGCTTTTGTTTAGTTATTGTTCTTCTTCTATGGTGCCAACCGGAATCATGCTAATGATAAAACGTTGTGTAGCTCCACCTAGAGTCTGGGAGTAGAACAATAATTCAAATTGTTCTTACTGGCATGTGAATTCTGATTTCTGTAAACTTCCACCTCAGTCCTTAATCGGACTAAGGCAACAGTTAGAATTGGTTCCGTGTCACGGCAGACGTTGGAGTGTCTGAACTTGTCAGGATGTGTTTGGTTGTGGGTCTGTAACATGAACTGGCTCTGTGTCTGAGAAGGACTTTGGCAAAGACACAAGACAGCTTCTTATATTCAGTATTAGGAAATGTGATTGGGCAATGAAAGAAGTCAGGCCTCAGTGACCAGCATGCTTTGCAGCTACAGCTGGCTCGGCAGCGTCTCGGCTGCACGAGTCTTGGGGGAGTTTGTTTCGGGTCAGTGACGGCATAAGAGCTGGATACGGCACTGCAGAGTCAGACTGAGGCCTTTCCTCTGTCTGCCTGCACGACTGTACTGGCATACTGATGATGATGATGATGATGATGATGATGATGATGATGATGATGATGATGATATAAATATTGATGATGCAGAGAAACAGATAGCTCAGTAAACATGGAATTATAACCTGATGACTGGAGCTGCACAACATTCTGTTAGAACATCAACATCATATATGTGTGTTTAACAGTCACAGCTCCTGTAAGCATTTTTATTTTAATGTATTTGTAAATGTATATATATATATATATATATATATATATATATATATATATATATATATATATATATATATATATATATATATATATATATATATAGTATTCATTTATTTGTTTGTTTGTTTATAGTTTTTTATTTACTTGTCTGTATTTATTTTTTTTATTTCTAATGTATTTTATTCATTTATTTTTTATTTATTAATATTTACTATTTTTTATTTGTCTTTTTTATTGATTTTTTATTTTCTTTCTTTCTTTGTATTTATTATTTATTTGTTTATTTATTCATTTTTTTATTGTTGTGTAAGAATTTAATTTATTTATTTAATTCATTTAGCTATTTTTGTTTACTTGTATTTTTTATTTTATGTATTTATTAATTCATTTATTTTATTTTATTTATGTATTTATTCAGTTCTTATCTCTATTTTATTATTTTTATTCATTTATTTAATTTGTCTCTTTTACTATTTATTAATTTCATTATTTGTATTTATTTTTATTAATTTATTCGTTCATTGTTTTCTCTTTTTTATTTATTTATTTTATTATTTTTATTCAATTATTTATTCATTTATTTATTTTCTCTTTTTTATTTATTTATTTTATTATTTTTGTTCATTTATTTATTCATTTAATAATTATTAATTTCATTTTATTATTTCATCTCCAGAAGGATGACACTTAAACATATCTTTAGTGTCGAACATTAACCTGTTTGATCGTTAGCATCGTCACCACAGCTGTTTTTACTCCTGAAGTGGTTTTTTCATATCGCGGTATATATCGCAGTGTTAAAACCTAAATCGTAACGTGACTTTTTTCTAATATCGTGACCCACATGTGATGCTTGACACTGGCTTGTTTTTCTTTTTTCTTTCTGCTGGTTGTGGGTTTGTTTCCACGCTCGTTATGATTCAGCGCTGACACAGACAGGTTTGGTTTCCACGGCGCTCTGAGACATCACCATGAGACGCCTGGACACAAGCGTGGGCGCGTTGTCGCACACAATGACACGTAATCAAACGTCCTTTTTTTGGATCCGCTCAGAGGCTGTTGTATTTTCAGGTTCAGTGAAGGAGGTGGAACGGACGGTGTTGATGATGTCACTGCAGGAAGTAACTGAGTACAAGTACTACATGTACTACATGTACTACATGTACTACATGTACTGTACTGAAGGAGACTTTATTTTAACATATCTGTACTTTAAATGAGTATTTATTTTTCTGCCAATTTTTGACTTTTCCTCCCTACATTTGTTCATAAATATCTGTACTTTATACTCTTTACATTTATATAAATATATGTACTTTATACTCTTTATATTTATATAAATATCTGTACTTTATACTCTTTATATTTATATAAATATATGTACTTTATACTCTTTATATTTATATAAATATCTGTACTTTATACTCTTTATATTTATATAAATATCTGTACTTTATACTCTTTATATTTATATAAATATCTGTACTTTATACTCTTTATATTTATATAAATATCTGTACTTTATACTCTTTATATTTATATAAATATCTGTACTTTATACTCTTTATATTTATATAAATATCTGTACTTTATACTCTTTATATTTATACTTATTCCAAATAAGTGGTAAATCAGACATTGTGACTTTTTATCTCATAATAATGACTTTCTTCTCAGGGTTTTAATTTTAGTCTCATCATTTAAATTTTGACTTTTTATGTCACTATTTTGATTTTTTAAATCTTATAATTCTGCTTTTTTTAATCTCCTATTTATGACTTTTGAATTTTTCCTAAATGTTCTGTCCAATAAAACTCACTAACTCACTTTTAAATACTTCATTTTTGGATATTTTTAAAACGTTTCTGATTAAGTATTGTTTCATCCATGTCCAAAAAAACCATAGCTTTACTTTTTTTTTTTTTTACCTCATTACAATTCATAAGTTGTACTACTTCTACTTCAGTAAAGCAGTTGTACCAGTACTTGTACTTTTACCACAGTATTTTTTCACACCAGTAGCTGTACTCTTACTTCTACATGTTAGTACTTTTACCACCTCTCCTCCCTGGAGGCTGTTGCTCAGTAGAGTCACACTATCGCCATGGCTGTGATAAATCAAAGATGGTGCGTTGTGTTTAGGATGATCACTCTGGATGCGTGGCCTGAACCTGAACATGCCTTCACTGTTTGTTTTCCAACTCCCTGGACTCTGCGATATATGTAGAGTGTTGACTCAGTTGTACTAGTTTATTTTTATATTTTGCCCTTCTTGCACTTTTCTCTGGTGATAGTGTTGGACTGGATGTTGTTGCAGACAGAGGAAACACATTCACACTCACATTTACCTCCACAGACCGTTACGAAATACTGACGGTGACCAATAAAAACTAGTGACGTTATTTGATATTTTAAACTAGGGCTGTCAAATATACAAACATACAAATATACAAATATAGACAGATACAAATATACACATATACATGACATATTGTTTGAGCATCGGCATCACAATGTACATGTGCACAATAGTCAAACAGCAGATCCTTATTTTATTTTATTTTTTTTATTTTTAAAATTTATTTGTATATATTCTTTTTTATTATTCTTTTTTAATTCATTTTTTAAAATAATCAATTAATTTGTGTATTTATTCATTTATTTTTTAGTGTATTTTTAAATTAAAATAATTAATTATTTTTATTTATTTACTTATTTTTTATTCATTTTTACAATTTTTCTTCATTTGTATATATACTTTTTATTTATTTATTTTTATTCATTTGTTGTTAATTAATTAATTAATTTTTTAACTTATTTATTCATTCATTTATTTAAAATTTTACACTTATTTATTTATTTTACTCACTTATTTTTATTCATTTATTTTTCTTTTTATTTATTTGTCTTTCATTCTTTTATTTATTTTTATTTATTTGTCTTTTTTATTCATTTACTTTTATTTTATTTATTTTGTATTCATTTATTTATTTTTATTTCTTTATTTTTTATTAATCTCACCCAACATTGGTTGTGTGAGATTATTGTAACCACAGTGTGTGTATGTGTGTCCGCAGAGACACACAATGACATGGGAATATACATATAGCTATTATGCATCAGATGCAATGATCCATTTGAGTAAAGGTCAAAGGTCAAGGTCACAATTCACCAAGAGGTCCAAATCACATGATCAGTTATAACTCCAGAACACAACTTTCAGATTGGTACCAAACGATGCAGAAGGAAGATTTATACAATTCTCATAATTGGTGTTATCACCTACGACCAATAGTTTTTCAGATCTCTGGAGGTCAAAGGTGACATGTGTCCAAATTAACTAATGTAACACTGTTTGTGTCAAATATAGACATATCACACTATAACTTAATCAATACTGGATATATTATCATAATATTACACACACTGATGCATGTATACATGTAATGAAATTGTCAAGATTTCAAAAGGTCAAAGGTCAAGGTCGCATTGAGCAGAAAGGTCAAAATCACATTATTGGCTGTAATTCAAGAACAGGTTGTCATAGAAACTTAAGATTGAAACAAAATAGAGGCGAGATTAGACATTCTTTGAACACTAGTTATCGTAGCCCTAATTTGAAACCATTAAAAGTCTCTTTGGAGAATTTAAAGCCAGCTCTATCAGCTGTGCGCCTGTAGTGAAGCGTCTTATATCAAACTGGGCTAAAGATAAAACATTTTCTGAAACACTTTTGTCTATTATCAGTCTGTTCAGTGGCTTCGCTCATAAAGGTAGAAGTTTGTGGAGGTTAAAGCTGTGACGCTGCAGGGTTTATACACGAGTGATGCCCCGCTCTGGGAGCTGCAGAGCAGGGCCACGGACACCCTGAGCCCCCCCACCCCCCCCCCACCCCCCCTTACCGCCGACGTGACAGAGACACGCAAGATGGTGAGTGGTTACTATGGCAGGTTACTATGGCAACCTCAGGTCTCTGTGAGAGCTTCCATTTCGCACAGCGTGGGAGAGAGGGAGAGAGAGAGGGTGGTGGTGGTGGGGGGGGGTGAGTTGAGGGGGGGGAGAGAAAAACCCGCAGAGTAGATGGAGAAGGGTGGAGAAATCAAAAAAAAAAGGTGAAATGTAGGAATAAACAGCCTAAGGTTAGAGAGAAGGAAGAGAAGGATGGAGAGGATGATGATGAGAGGAGGGAAAGGTGTGAGTGATGGTCTGAGGGTGAGGTGTGAGAGCAGCAGATCACACACACACACACACACACACACACAAGCATCACATCACACAGCAGATCTGAACTAGAGCGTCACAATATAATGTTTGAACAGCAACATCACAATAAATGTGTCTGTAATAGTCACTGGTTTATTTATTATTATTTATATTTATTTGTATCTTTTTAAAAATGTATTTTAATCATTTTATTTATTTGTCATTCATTTATTGATTTTTATTTAATTTTTTAACTGTATTTATTTTTAGATTTTATTTATTTATCTATTTTATCTATTGATCTATTTTATTATACATTTTCATTATTATTAATTTTTTTCATTTCATGATTATTATTTAATTAATTTGTACTTAATTATTTATTTAATCATTATTTATTTTTCTTATTTATTTCTTTGTATTTTTAAAGTTATTTATTCATTAATTTCTTTATTTCTTTTCATTCATTTTTTTTTACTCATTTGTGTTTTTTTAATTTATTTATTCATGTATTTATTATTATTATTATTACATTTTATTTTGAATTATTAATTTTATTTAAATATTTCATCCACACTTAACCCTATCTTCAGTGTCGATCATTAATCTGTTTGACCGTTAGCGTCGTCACCACAGCTGTTATTTACTCCTCAGGTAGTTTTTCATGTCCCAATATATATTGCAGGGTTAAAGAAAATCCTAATGTCATTTTTTTCTAATATGGTCCAGCCTCCTCTGCACCACATGTGTTCTGGAAGCGCTTGAACGCTGCTCTATAATCATTCCAGCGTCACATGGTGTTTCTAACCCTTATCTCGCCCTTTTTTTTCTCTCTTTCCTGTTTCTTTCATTCGTCGCCTCGTACTTTTCTGATGTAAGCGGCGAAGCGCTGGGCCGCTGCCAGAGACATTGTGTCAGTCTTAGTGACTGGTCTCCATGGAGACGTCCATCAGTCAGTCCATGTCAGTGTTTCATGGGCAAAGACTTATCGTGTTTGTCAGTCTGAGTGTTTATCTGTCTGTGGGTCAGACTGTGTGTCAGTTATAGAGGAGAGTGGACAGACGGATGGATGGATGGATGGATGGATGGACTAACGGACGGATGGATGGATGGAGGGACAGACGGATGGATGGATGAATGGATGGATGGATGGAGGTATGGATGTATAGATGGATGGATGGACAGACGGACGGATGGATGGATGGACTGACAGACGGACGGATGGATGGATGGACTGACAGACGGACGGATGGATGGATGGATGGATGGATGGATGGAGGTATGGATGTATAGATGGATGGATGGACTGACAGACGGACGGATGGATGGATGGATGGATGGATGGATGGATGGATGGATGGATGGATGGATGGATGGATGGAGGTATGGATGGATAGATGGATGGATGGACAGATGGATGGACAGATGGATGGATGGATGGATGGATGGATGGTTGGTCACTGCAACTTATCATGTTTTCATCCACATTAATAATCGACAGATATGATTTTTTTGGGGCCGATACTGACATTTTTTTCTCCATCAGTTTTAACCGATGATCGATACGAACCTGAATGATATTTGGATCTGATACTGATTTATTTCCACCTGTTAAATGAGAAGAAATGTCCGAATGTGTAAGTGGAGCTAAAGGACAGATGGACAGTATGTCCACCTGTCCTCCTGCACTGTCTGATCGTTAGCTTAAATGCTAATCCACCTCCAGCTCCATTAGTGTAAACGTCTTTTCCTGTTTTGGTTCCTTCAGTACAAGACGCAACAATGTACAGCAACATGAACACACCCCTGTTGGACATTGTTTTTAATGCATTAGAGCAGAGGTGTTCAGGGGCCACATTCAACCCAATCTGATCTAAAGTGGTCCGGATCAGTCCAATAATACAAGAATAGGACAGGATGACAACTGAGAAATGATGTCACCTCCAAAGGTTTATCAGTAACACCATGAAATTACCTCAATTACCATAGAGTTAACACCTTATTATTGATATCTTACTTGTAATAAGCAGTTATAAATGCATTATTACCATGAAATTACATCAAAATTACAATAGAATTAACAGCTTATTAGCGATATATAATTCTGTGATGTAAAATGTGCCCAGTTTGTCGTCAGAAATGCTGGGGTGGAGGCGTGAGTGTGATGGAAGTAGATGAAACTCCACTAAATGTGAATTTGAAACAGTACGTGTTGTGTGAAAAGTGCTGCTGAAGCACAGTGTTGTTGAAACTAAGTGAGTTCTCCTCTTCAGTTAGAGCATGACTGAGCTGCGTCTGCGTTTGGAGCTGTGTGGAACACCAAACTGTGGAATGGTGGAGTCGTACCTGATAAGAAAGAGTGAAGCTCAGACAGTGGTGGAAAAAACACATATGAGGGAAGTCACATGTAAGTTATTTAATATTTCCAATGAATAAATAAGTCAATAAATACAATTACATACAAAAATACAAATAAAAAATACAACAATTAAACATTTAATTAAAACATAGTGAAGAAAAATAAAAAGAAATGAAAAATAAATGAAAGAAGAAATAAATAAAATTAAAAACATACAAAAATACAAATAATAAATAAATAAATGAATAATATTGAAAAAATAAATACACATTTTAAAATACCAAAACAAAACGTGTCCAAAGTACCTCAAATTTAATTGCAATTTTAATTAATTAGTGATATATTTATTAATATCACCCAACATTGATTGGGTGAGAGACATATCATATTATAACTCAATGAATACTGTAGATGTCACCATGAAATTACATATGCATATACATATAGCTAATGCGTATCATATGCAATGATCCATTTGAGTAAAGGTCAAAGGTCAAGGTCACAATTTACTAAAAGGTCAAAATCATATTATCAGTTATAACTCAAAAACAGAGGGTCACAGAACTTTCAGATTGGTACCAAACGATGCAGAATGAATATTTTTACAATTCTTATAATTAGTGTTATCACCTAGTTTTTCAGATCTCTGGAGGTCAAAGGTGACATGTGTCCAAATTAACTTGTGTAACACTGTTTGTGTCAAACATAGACATATCACGCGTAACTTAATCAATACTGGATATATTATCATAATATTACACACACTGACACATATATACATATAACGAAATTATCAATATTGCAAAAGGTCAAAGGTCAAGGTAGCATTTAGCAGAAAGATCAAAATCACATTATTGTCTCTAACTCCAGAACAGGTTGTCATAGAAACTTGAGATTTGCACAAAATAGATTAGACATTCTCAGAATTATTTAATGACATATTTATTTATTTATTTTTATTTTGGCACTTTTGGTCCTCTGTAGACCATATACTGCAGGTTTACAAACACCAAAGCTTTCATATTGCTCTCTCACTTACGTTACAGTAGCTTTTCTTTTTCTTTTTTAACACAGGATACTCACTGTGAATTCAGCAAACACTGACCCTATTACAGAAATGTCACCAAAAATACACACAGACAAAATCTCATGGAGTTGGAGTCGACACGCTAGAGTTTGACCTGGTGAAAAAAAAAATCCTGTCCTGTCCCTCCTGGATTCCACTGGGAAAAAAGGAAAAGTGAGGGCAGCATGAAACACAGATATGCTGAAGAAAAGTCCTGTTCTGTCAAACAGCTGCAAGCAACAAACACTGGCCAAAGGTTTGAGACTAAACTACAAATGCTAGCCTTTACATTCTTCTGTAAACGGCTGAGAGACATTTAAATCAGCTGACGCATTTGGTTTCACCTTTAGCATGTAAGAACTGAGGGGAGTTACACACTGGACACACTTAAATGTGGATTTGTCCTCATATGTTTAACGTTTTAGCTCATAATTGAGACTTTTTCCTCATCATTTTGAATTTTTATCTTATAATCTTGACTTTTTATCACATAATTAAATTTTTTTTCTCATTATTCAGAATTTTTTCAGCATAATTTAGAATTTTTTCCTCATAATCTTGAATTTTTATCTCACAAGTATGACTTTTTAGCTCATAATTCAGAATCTTTCCTAGATTTTCTCAACCATGACCCAGTAAATCACATCATTTACACAGTAACCTTTGTTTTAAAGGCCTTTTTTAAATATATTTTTGGTTATTTTTCTGTTCCTCAGACAGTATATATTGCGCAGCTTTAGTTTGAATCTTGGTCTGTCATCAACTTATCATATTAAGATGCTTCATAAGTAAACAGGGAGGAGTTAGTGTGTAATTAGTCGTCTATCATTTAATCATAAGCTCTATTGACCTTCTGACATTCAGCTGAGAAGAACAAAGTGACGAGAGCTGCAGTGGAAACTCAGCTTCTAACAAACAACAGCAACAACAGACTGAGCAGAAGTCGCCTTCACCTGAAATATTCTGTCATTGATGGAGGGTTTTTTAAGATTATGTGTGTTGCCTATGGGGTGGCTTCACGTCTAAATTTGTTCAGAATGTGTCAATCTACAAGTGACCAAATTAGGTGTTTTTATACCAAATTTAATCATTGGTATTTGGTTTTAAGCCTCTGGGTTCATTCTTTTACTGGTCGCGTCCACTTCAAATCAAATGGAGCTGAATGTGACTGAGTCGAACCCCTGGTTTAAAGGAATACCAATAGTTTATAATAGTTTATTGTTTGAATGTTTTTGTCATATATAAGGCACACTGGAGTATAAAGCACATTAAGTAAAGTCAAAATCATGACACAAAAAGTAAAAATTATGAGATAAAAAAATCAAAATTTTGAGACAGAAGTCAAATTTATGCATTTGTTAATGAAAATAATAATAATAATTAATAATACAAAATAATATCATCAGCTCTGGTTCTCTGTTGCTACTGACATATATATATATATATATGTATATATATATATATATATATATATATATATATATATATATATATATATACATTTGCAAAAACAGATAACTCCATTTTTCTTTTTTTCACAAAATGTCATTTTTTTACTCTACATTCCACAGATAATACTGATTTATTTGATATATTATTTATTTTATTTGGTAAGAGCCACTAAATTGAATAAATAATATATCAAATCAATGAGTATTACCTGGAATGTAGAGTAAAAAATGCAATTTTCTGAAAGAAACGAAAAATGGAGTTATCTGTTTTTGCAAATGAACTCTTCATATATATATATATATATATATATATATATATATATATATATATATATATATATATATATATATACACACACCATAATTTTGGGACTATAAGGCACACTTAAAAGAGTTTCTCCAAAAATGACAGTGCACTTTATAATTCACTGTTCCTAATTCTGGTTGTGTTTAGTGACTGTGAATTTAGATTTTTTTATGTCATAGTTTTGACTTCACTTAATGCGCCTTATAGTCCAGTGTGGAAAATAGAACCTTGAATAAATACAGTAATAGATGTATTTTTAATAAGGTTGTCAAGTGATTAAATCTGTACATTATAATGATCATTAATCATTTGCATATATCAATATAAAATACATTAGGACTTGAATAGATTCCTGATGATGAGTTGAGTTGAACAGATGTTTTCAGATTTAAATGTTAACACATTTCCAATACATTCAAAATATATTTTGGATGTTCACATGCATGAACAACGACAGGATGATGTGAACATGTTCTTATTGTAGACGGAGCTCAGAAGGAGCAGAACAGCATCAACACTAACATCTGTTCTGTTTGATCACATTCACATTTAACAGTGGTTTTAGTTTTAACATCTGTTTCCATGGTGTCGATGAACAGGAAGTTTTTTGTGTGTTTATCTGGAGTAAAAATAAGTGCAGCTCATTTTTAGATCATTTGGAGTACATATATATATATATATATATATATATATATATATATATATAGTTATATGAAGAATTCTTTGGAGGAATCTCCAAATAATCAATAATTATTTAGACTCTTCAATTAATGAACTTCAACTTCGTCTTCACCGTCTTTTTCTTCTTCTTCTGTTTTATTTGGATGAACTTCTGTTTTGTTGTGGGGTGAACTTGTAGCGTTTCTCTCTTGCAGTTGTTTTTGTAGTTTTGCGTGTTTTTGTATTTGCAGTATTTTTCGTCGCCAGTTGTTTTGTACAGTTTTTGCTTCTGCGTCATTTCTGTTCTTGCAGCATTTTTCTGTTGCAGCTTCACTTGTGTTGCATTTGTTTTATGTCTTTGTGTTTTTGGTTTTGTTAACGCGGTGCCTTTGCCCCTGTCGGCCACCGTACAAAAGCATCATGGGTAGTTCCCTCGTAGCCAATGGGATGCTGTGTACGTACAGTAGTGTACATAGTATTTATGTCTCTGGGTTTCAGTTTCCTTTCGTAAATAGAATTTTCTTTCATATTCAAAGATGAAACATTGAGGTAAAGGTTTTTCGTCATAAATAGACGGACCACTGTATTTGTGTTTCAGTCTAACCCATTGCAACATAACAGACGTTTAAATGATATCAGTTATCAAAGACAGATTGAGTCAATAGCAGGACAGACCCAAATGTGTTTCTACATAAACATACACTTGTGGGAAATCACTGTGTGAGATACCAACAAACAAACAAACAAACAAACAACAAAAATCAATATCAAGTACAATGGTCGAGTTTTCACCTGAATCTGGTAACATGCTGGCATCACGCATCCCTCTCCTTAAATCCCTGTTGAAGGAGGGAGGGGGGGGGGAGTATCGACTGGCATCATTGATTTACCTTTGCTAACATCTAATGTCTCTTAATATTTCAATAACCTGGGGGCCCCGTCCCCTGGGAGGCAGAACATGAATCAGGTAGAAGTGAGACAACACAAAGGACGTTAGCGCGCTATTAGTCACACTGTGTGTGTGTGTGTGTGTGTGTGTGTGTGTGTGCTTTTATTCCTATCTTTATGAGGGCATTAATCTGTTTACACCAGGGGTGTTAAACTCATTTTAGTTCAGGGGCCACATTAAACCAAATTTGATCTGAATTGGGCCGTAGTACTAAAATAATAATAATAACATAATAGCATATGTTCCACACTATGATGCGTACTAGATTATAAAATGCACTTTCAATGAGTGTATTATTGTTGCAGGTTCTTTCATATGTAACATGTACTGGACTATAAGGTGCATTAAGTGAAGCTAAACAGTAACAATGACCTTGTTGAGTTGTAACATGGAACAAAACATATTGTTATTCTGATGATTCAAATGGTCAACTCATGAAATAAAAACTCAAACTCATGAAATAAAAATGTATTTAATTCATTAAATTTATTATTTTTATTTTTTTATTTATTTATTTTTAGTTAAAAAAAAAAAAAAAGATGACTCATTCCCCAGTGGCTATTGAGACATGTTAAGTAGTGTGTGTGTGTGTGTGTGTGTGTGAGGGGGGGTTGTGTGTATGTGTGTGTGTGTGTGTGGGGGGGGGTTGTGTGTGTGTGGGTGTGTGTGTGTGTGTGTGTGGGGGGGGGTTGTGTGTATGTGTGTGTGTGTATGTGTGTGTGTGTGGGGGGGGGGGTTGTGTATGTGTGTGTGTGTATGTGTGTATGTGTGTGTGACGTCAGAGCTTCATTCATTAGCGAGGCCAGCGCTGCTCCAGCTTCTTTCAGTTTTCAGGGGTGGGAGGGGGCGTACAGCAGCGGAGGACAGGAAGTGGGGAAGTGCGGGGCTTCCTCTTTTCCATTTTGCACAATACAACCCAGCAGCACCCCCCCCCCCACTCAACATTTAAAACCTCTTCACAAGGACCTCCTGTCGTAGCCTGTACTCCCACGTCTAACCCCCACCCCTGTGATCATTAAAAGAGAAAACCCTGTGTGTGACTCGGCTTCTTCTGCAGAATAAAACCGCTTTTTTGTTTTTGTTTTCCATTAAATTAAAGCTTCTGTGTCCTGATGTAGACTTCCACCCCACCCCCCCACCTTTTCATTTTTTTAAAAGCCCCTCGGTCTTTCATCTCAAAGTCAATTTTGCCTGGCGGTTAGTCAAATGCTTTAAATGTTTATAAGTGCCTGTGAAGAGTGTAAGCTCTAAGTGTGATAGACTACCCTGGGAGCAGCAAGGAGCCGAGTGGAAAAGGAAAAACCAGGACACATGAGCAGACTGGGCCAAAAATGAAAGACTCTAAAGCAGGGAGTTTCAAATAGTGAGGCGGGGGCACCCCTGGGGGGGTGGAACCTACCCTGGGGGGCACCAGAGGACTACAGGGGCGGCGCAATATGAGAAAATATAAACCTGAAAAAAGAAAATACATGTTAACATGTGGTGGTACAGTAGAGGTGGTTAACTAACTACAGTAGAGGTGGTTAACTAACTACAGTAGAGGTGGTTAACTAACTACAGTACATGTAGTTAACTAACTACAGTAGAGGTGGTTAATGAACTACAGTAGAGGTGGTTAACTAACTACAGTAGAGGTGGTTAACTAACTACAGTAGAGGTGGTTAACTAACTAAAGTACATGTAGTTAACTAACTACAGTAGAGGTGGTTAACTAAAGTACATGTAGTTAACTAACTACAGTAGAGGTGGTTAACTAACTACAGTAGAGGTGGTTAACTAACTAAAGTACATGTAGTTAACTAACTACAGTAGAGGTGGTTAACTAACTACAGTACATGTAGTTAACTAACTACAGTAGAGGTCGTTAACGAACTACAGTAGAGGTGGTTAACTAACTACAGTAGAGGTGGTTAACTAACTACAGTACATGTACTTAACTAACTACAGTAGAGGTGGTTAACGAACTACAGTAGAGGTGGTTAACTAACTACAGTAGAGGTGGTTAACTAACTACAGTACATGTACTTAACTAACTACAGTAGAGGTGGTTAACGAACTACAGTAGAGGTGGTTAACTAACTACAGTACAGGTGGTTAACTAAGTAAAGTATATGTTCGAGGCAAAGTCAAACCTATAGTGATAATTACAGAAATTATTGTTAAATATATGTTAAAAGAGATGTTAACAAACACACACAAATGTGTGAATATATTTAGAAACTAAAAACACACAGATGTTAATATGGATTTAAAAAGAAGCTGAAAATGCACAAAAATGTTAAGATGTGTTTAAAAATATATTTAAGCACATATAGAGATGAAGATAAATATGTTTAAAATGTTAAAAAATACATATGTATTTAAGAAAAACATGTTTAAAAGATTATAATAAGATAAAAGTGGTGGTGGTGGGGGGGCAGCTGCTTTTAGGTTGTTTCAGAGGAGGTTCACGATCACACTCTTTGTTCTACAGTCTGTTCTAGTCTGTTCTAGTCTGTTCTAGTCTGTTCTTGTCTGTTCTAGTCTGTTCTTGTCTGTTCTTGTCTGTTCTAGTCTGTTCTTGTCTGTTCTAGTCTGTTCTAGTCTGTTCTTGTCTGTTCTAGTCTGTTCTAGTCTGTTCTAGTCTGTTCTAGTCTGTTCTAGTCTGTTCTTGTCTGTTCTAGTCTGTTCTAGTCTGTTCTAGTCTGTTCTAGTCTGTTCTTGTCTGTTCTAGTCTGTTCTAGTCTGTTCTTGTCTGTTCTAGTCTGTTCTAGTCTGTTCTAGTCTGTTCTAGTCTGTTCTTGTCTGTTCTAGTCTGTTCTAGTCTGTTCTAGTCTGTTCTAGTCTGTTCTTGTCTGTTCTAGTCTGTTCTTGTCTGTTCTAGTCTGTTCTTGTCTGTTCTTGTCTGTTCTAGTCTGTTCTAGTCTGTTCTAGTCTGTTCTAGTCTGTTCTTGTCTGTTCTAGTCTGTTCTAGTCTGTTCTAGTCTGTTCTAGTCTGTTCTTGTCTGTTCTAGTCTGTTCTTGTCTGTTCTAGTCTGTTCTACTCTGTTCTATCTGTTCTAAAAACAGACTAAAGTGTGTGTCGAGTCTGTACCTGCTGCGTGTGATGGTTTAGTGGTTGTTTGATGTTAAGGATAATGTTATTAGTGCTGAGCTATGGCGGCCTAAAGGTGTCTTGTTATGAGTTGTGTAAAGATGACACTTGTGATAGAGCACTTCTGTCTGAGCTCAGGAAGGTCTGGACAAACCAACGTCTGGGAACGTCCACCAGCTCGCCGCACACGGTAACGTGATTGTATTGTGGTCCGTCATCCTCCCTTCTAATAAGAAGCGCTGAGATGAAACTGATTTGGTTTGGTGCTTAGGGTTTAAATGCAGTTCACTGGAGGACATAGATAGCCTCTTTGGAAATATGAATCACTTCAAGAAATTCTGATTGAGTTCAACCTTCTATTTCCACAACTGTTGTCTGGTGGTCAAATGGTTTTTAATGAGAAAACTGGGGACATTAAAGACAGAACTATGTGGCTGTTTTCAAAACCACGTACTGCATATACTAGTACTGCAGTATATACTCAGACTATTCATACTCTGTACTAAGGCAGTCAAGGTATTTTTCCACTGAAAAACCCTTTTCCCCACTCCTTTTGGAATCTGATGGGTCACCGCGAGGTACCAACACATGCTGCTTTTCCTGCAGCCCCCCCCCCCCAACCCCCCCCACTGGTGGATTTAACATCATTCATAGATAACAACAGAGAAACCAGACACTCAGAAAAAATCTGTCCACTACACGTCACAAGGACATTGGCCTCACCCATGTCGGGTTAAACCCATCCCCCATTGCAGCAAATCTGAAGTAGCATTAGCATTAGCATCTACAAGAGAAGACAGCACCACAGTAGCTGCTGCACAAACTTAAAAAAAAATGGCGGATCAAACTGGTTCTCTGTGGAAATAATGTTTTTTTACTGCACGTTTTCAAAACAAGTGACGGCATAAAACCTATCTGGATGTTACTCTGGGATGGTAAACACACACACAGTGAGAGGGGAGGGGGGGAGTGTTCCTTCACACATTCTGAGCCAATCAGAGACGCCTCATCACCGCGTCATGGACATGTATGAGGAACTACCGGTAAACTCTGTCAACAAATTTTCCTACTGTGAAAAAACAGCTGGAAACAAAACAATCTGGATGTTTTTTTAAAAAATAGAACCAACAACCAACATTCAATAACAATGTAGAACACAGTAATATTAATGAAATAACCATGGAATGACTCCTTTAACAGAAACGTTGACTCATCGACATGTCGACTTCTGTAGCACAAGTCAATTTAAATTTGGAGTCGACAAGTCTCATGTTATTTTTTTCTCCCCCTCGGTGCGTAAACACAGACCAGTCAGACCTAAACCAGAGCAGACATGGCTGCAGCAGGTAAAACAGGGGGCAGGGGGTCTGACTAAACAAAAGAGAGTCACATGTGTGGAAATACTTCACCTGAACAAAAATGTTACGGGCATCTGAAGACGCATCCGCTAGCTAACCTGAGTGATATGAGCAGCAGCACAGACCACACACATCAAGACAACGCCGTCTTTTTTTCCAAACATGTTGTGGCCAGTGTGGTGTTCGTCTTCGCGGCCGCTGACTTAAACTTTTTGCACTTAATGTAAAAAGTGAGGATGCATCTGGACAGTCTGGTTTTAGAGCCGTCAGTCCAGACAAAATCCAGACATATGTTCACCTACTGATGTTGTGCAGTTACATTAGCCTTTAGCCTACATAGCCTTTGTTTCATTGGGCAAGGCAAATGTATTTGTATAGCACATTTCATGTACAGGACCACTCAAGGTGCTTTACACAAAAACAGAAACAGAAGAAAATTAAAATGATAAAGATGCATTAAAAGACAATTAAAATGAAGAAATACAAACATTTTAAAGCAAATAATAATCTAAGTAAAAGCTCCAGTGAACAATAATGTTTTCATCTGATTTAAATGAACTGACAGTTGTTCTCAGACCTCAGGTATTAACACTAGTTAACAGTAGTTAACAGTAGTTAACAGTAGTTAACACTAGTTAACAGTAGTTAACAGTAGTTAACAGTTGTTGTCAGACCTCAGGTATCCAGGTAGTTTGTTCCACAGTTTAGGAGCAGAGTAACAGAATGATGCCTCACTTTGTTTCGTTCTTATCTTTGGAACACACAGTAAACCTGTTCCTGATGACCTATGACCTCAGGGCTCTGGATGCTTCATACGGAACCAGTAGGTCTAGGATGTATTTGGGTCCAAGGCTGTTTAGTGCTTTATAGACCAGGAGTAAGATTGTGAATTCTATCCTTTGACCCACAGGAAGAACATGTAAGGATTTGAGGACGGGTGTGATGTGGTCCAGTTTCCTGGTACTGGTCAGGACTCTGGCAGCAGCATTTTGGATCAGCTGTAGCTGCCTGATTGATTTTTTGTTTGGACCAGTGAAGAAACCATTGCAATAATCTAACTTACTGAAAATGAATGAATGAATTAGTTTTTCTGTGTCTGGTTTGGACAGAAGACCCTTGATTTTAGTGAATGTTCTTTAGGTGGTAATAGGCAGATTTGGTAATGGCTTTGAAATGTTTGTTAAATTTCAGGTCATTGGGGTTAAATGTTGATGCTTGTGTCTTGTCAGTGGACATTGTGAACTTTTATACACGTTGCTCTTTCCTGGACAGACTTGTGTCCATGTTGTTCATTCGCTGACAATGTGATGATGTCATCACAACCCGTCGACTTCAATCACATAAGTTTTATTATTTATTATTACGGTTATATGTTTTTACATATAACTTTTTAAAAGTTTTTGCAGACAGATTTTTTTTGTATAATTTAACTTAAAAGTGTTTGGAGTGAAAACTGCATCGTTCAGAGACACATGGATGATTTTTAGTTTTTCATTTTGTGCAGCCACTGACCTGGTAAATTGGCCATAGGGACAGGATCCCATAAATGCATTTTCATCCTTTAAAAATAGAGTTGGAGGGGCTTTAAACACAACCTCAACAAAGATGGAAAAGAGAGGATGATCTTCTGTTCGAGGACTCTATATTTCCCCGGAGACTTGGCCCCATAGCGACGCCTAAAGGTGCCAAGACTGTGTCAGTTTGTGGGGAGTCGTTCTCTGGTGGCTGTTGGCGTTCATACTGAAGCAGGAGACAGAAGGGTTGGAGCGAACGAGGCAGCAGGAAGTGGATCTGGGTCCTTCCACTTGTCCTCTTCATCACCCCTCTGCAGTAAATTCTCTGCAGTTGGAAACACTTAAAGGAGACCTATTATGCCCATCCATGTTTTTCTACTTTTATACAACGAGTGCAGAGCCCGTAGAAAACGTCTGGGTAATGTCTGCCGACTAAACTAGAGCGAACAACAAACAAACCAAAAATTAAAAGGGTCTAAAAGTGACGTGATAAAGCTGAACGGCAGATGAGCCAGATAGTAATGTAGCCTACAGTCATTAAGATTGGTGCAGTGTTAAATTGAAGGTGAATCAGACATTTCATCTGTTAAGTTGGTAAATTACAGACTTAACTCGTGTGAATGAGGAAATGGAAATGTATTTGTATATCACATTATAATAATATATATAATAATAATTATAATAATAATTCAAGGTGTCTCACATAAATTAGAAAAAATTTCTAAATATTAGAAAAATAAAATGATTGAGATGCATAAAAAGGCAATTAAAATAAGAGACAAAAACATTTTAAAAACAATTAAAATTTCAGTCAAAGCTCCAGTGAACAGTAATGTTTTCAGTGTGATTTAAATGAACTGACAGTTTTTCTCAGACCTCAGGTAGTTCGTTCCACAGGTGAGGAGCACAACAACTGAATGATGATGAACTTTGTTTGGTTCTGATTTTGGGAAAACACAGTAAACCTGTCCCTGATGACCTATGACCTCAGAGCTCTGGATGCTTCATAGGGAACCAGCAGGTCTAGGATGGATTTGGGTCCAAGGCCGTTTAGTCTTTTATAGACCAGGGGTAAGATTTAGAATTCTATCCTTTGACCCACAGGAAGAAAATGAAAGGATTTGAGGAGCGGTCACAACTGGACTTACTGTGGCTGCAATGATGACAAAAATGTCCACGAATTCCTGGGGGGACTGAAGTTCTGAGCGGCGTGTAGCACAGTTGTGCTGTTACCTAAAGCCCTATTGGCACAGGATAAGTGTTATCTATGGACCACTGGTAATTCAGAATAATTTCGGAGTTCTTAGTCCCATGCGAATGCCATGTCCATGATTTGCTCAGTAATATTACAAAATACTTTCTGTGTTTCGGCGAAAGATAGATGTCCAGTGTCAATATACATATACAGACCTTGTGAAAGTCCATAACAGCAGTTAGTTGTCACGAGTAATGCACTACGGCGCGGCTGTAGCCAAATCAGGGGGCGGGGCTTAGGCAATGGTCAGAGCGGCAAAGTTTGAAAGATGAATTAAATTTGTTTAATATATTTGTTGTTGTTTGTCATAATGGTGTGAAACTTGCCACTGTAGTACTGGACAGTCACCATCCAAATTTTGGGTCATTTGGTGGAGTTGTGCAGGTGTTGGGCGTTCCACAGACAAACAGGACACTCTACAGACACAGATTTGTTGACTTATAGATAAATGTTCTGATGTCAGATGTTACACATGTTAAACATGAGCTATAGTGTTTATGCCGTAACCCTGCCACTCTAAACAACTCGTTGCCAGATTTGTACAAAACCTGACATCACCTTGAAGTCAATTGGGACGGATGTTCCAACCAGCCCCAAATCACGCCCACCCGGCATATAATTCAAACTTTCCCGTGAATTGTTTCCAACTTGAAGAAGAAGAGAGAAGATGCCTTCCAAAACAGTCCATTGTTGTTTTTTCAACTATAAAGGAATATATCAACTGTTTTCCTTTCCAAAGGATGTCCCAACCATAAAACCCAACTTTTTCACCAGTTTTTTAGTTTTTCCAGCACCATTAACAGTTAGCCTACTCATCGTGTTTATGTCAGGATGATGTTCATAGGAAACGCAGGGGTGTCACTTTATGATATAATAATATGGGTCTTATTTACATATTATTTCATATGGTGGTAGTTTGGCTATGTGTAATTTTTAACTCATTGTGAATTGGCTAGTATTCTCAGTTATTGAAGAGTTCATTTTGCAACTACCATAGTGCAATAACAGTGACAAATGCCTGTAGGGGCTAAAGTATGTCTGTCTGTCTGTCTGTCTGTCTGTCTGTCTGCAGGTGATTCATTTCTTTTCAGTGTGTGGAAACCTTTCACAGCAAAACCCAACCCACACTCTTTTATTTCTCTTATTTGGTATATTGAGTTATACTTCCCACAAATTTCAAGCATGTTCACGCACTTCACAAAAAAAAAAAAAATCAAGTATTTTCACAACCTTGAAAACACACAATTAAAATTCAAACATTTTAATTTAAATGATTGGACAGAACATCCTCTTAAGGTCTGGATGTCGACTGCAAGAAATCCATGGTATCCACTTCCTGTTTTGGTTTCATTTCAACTATCAACATGTTGGACCAGATACTACATGTGATGTTTGACTTTATTTTTGTGATTATTACGACGCAGGAGCTCGACCTAATCAACCATTGGAATCAACAAAGTGCAATATGGAGCCAAGTCTTTATGTATTATGTATATTCATGGGTAGAAATGTGTGTATTTCTACATGTTTTATTAAATGGGTCAGTATGTTAATAGCTACGTGAACACGATGGTTTTTCATTCCAAATTATTTATCTGGAATAAAATAATTCAGAATTAAAGCCATTTCCTTCGTGTTTACATGGACATTTTAATTCTGAATACAGGTTTCCATGGAAACGTGTGTATTCTGCTCTAGTTAATTGGGCTTTAAGAGCAGAAGATACAGAGGGTTCTGATTGGACAGAACGCCCACTTAATGTCAGCTGTTTTTAAATTCTTTTAGGGGGTGGGGAATCACTGTCCTACATTTAAACTAAAAAAAAAAGGATTGATATTGATCAGCAAAACATGATCATATTCATGACATTAGAGCAGCACCACTGCTAAATGAATTTTAATCCCAAATAAATTGATTACATTGATTGGATCAGCAGCTGTCACAGATCAAACAGGCTTTAATATCACAACAGTATCTGAAACTATAATCACTATTTCACAGTTTGACATGAATCCTATCTCAGGTTATTGTTACCCCCCCCCCCCCCCCCCCCCCGAAGGGCAGAAGGCTGTTGTTTTTGGTTCAGATTGTGCATTTTGTTTTTCAGCATCTTTTCGCAAAAACTACTGGATTAATTTTTTTCAGTAAAGGTGTGAGGTGGATGAATAGTTAAATATAATTCACTTCCTAGTCCTACATCACTTTGCACTATAGTAAAGACAGCAAAAATATATCCCAATACAACTGACTTATGTGACCAAGGCCCAGCACACCTCTCTAGTATGGTTTGGTCTTGTCCAACACTTCAGAACTTCTGGACATCAGTAGTTAATATATTAAATGAAGCTTTTGATGTAGATCTACTTTTATAACAGCTGTATTTAGGGTCACAGGGAATGGAGACTGTTTAAAGTCTAAGACAAGCCAATGGTATATTTGGTAAATGTATGACCTTTACCTTAAAGCAGGTTATTGACATATTTAGTTAAATCAGACAATATCTTGTGCTTCATATTTAACATTAGATCTAACATGTGACATTTGGTCGTTGTGCGACATCACATAACGTCAGAGTGACGTCATACGTGGTGGAATATTGAAATGGACATATGTGAAAAACAGGAGCCAGGATTTGTTTTCATTTTTTTAAACCCTCTAAGGGATTGTTAATGACCCATAAGATAAATCATTCGCAAACATGGAACATTAGTTTACAACTAAACTACGAACATGAAGATCTAAACCTTGGCAGATTTAATGTGTTAGCGTTAGCGTTAGCACAGACTGATGCTGCTTCACTGAGGTCTGAACTTGACCACTGATCTAGTTTAATGTGTTAGCGTTAGCGTTAGCACAGACTGGTGCTGCTTCACTGAGGTTTTTTGTTTTACAACTTTGTTAATACTTTTAATAATAATAATAATAATACATTTTATTTCTATAGCGCTATTCAAGGCACTCAAAGATGGTTTACATGCAGTAAAAACAGAACAATAAAAGTCCAACAATAAAAACAAACCGTAGAAAACAGAGCAATCACAGATTAAAGCAGACAGAATAAAAGTAATCAAACATTAAAGGCAATCTTGAATAAATTAGTTTTTAAAAGGGATTTAAAAGTGTTGAGGTCAGAACAGTGACAGATGGTTGGTGGGAGTGAGTTCCAGAGGTTTGGGGCGGCTACAGAAAAGGCTCCGCCCCCCAGGTTTGGTGCTTGGTTTTGGGCGGTAGAGGATCAGAGGCTGTGGGAGGTCAGTGAGGTAAGGGGGGAGGGGGGTGCTTGGTGATGGAGGGCTTTATGGGTGAGGAGGAGGATCTTAAATGTGATTCTAAGTTTGAGGGGCGGAGCCAGTGAAGGTGTTGGAGGACAAGAGTGATGTGACAAGTTTTTGTTTCCATGATCAATTATTACTATTATTATTTATCTTATTATTATTTAAACTTTCATCGTTATTAACCCCTCCCCCCCTCAAAAAAGGGAAGAGGGGTATTTTTTGAGTTTTTGACCACCACCAAACATTCATCCACCAGTGTGAGTGACACTGGAGGCAGGAGGGTGAAGTGTCTTTGCCCAAGGGTACTGTTTTTGTTTCAGTTTGTTTGTTTGTTTGTTTGTTTATAGGCAGATTTATGCAATAACTACTGAACTAATTTCTATGAAAGGTCCAGTAAAGGTGCAAGGTGGTGCAAAATAAATCCCATTAACTATTGGTGAATGTAGGCCAAAGGTCAAAGGTCACAGTCACCAAAAATGTTTTTTTTCTCACAATGTAAAGAGAGAGGACAAATCAGGTGAAATATGTGTAAGAGGGGCGGAGTTTGTTGTGCCGGGAAACACTTGTTTGAAAAGATGTAGTTGTCTCAGAAATGATAGGAAACAGTTTTTTCCAGTGACTTCGTGGGGACATGTAATGGAAATAATGAGCTCTTCTTCATGGCCTCAACACCTGCCATCTTAGTGTGTGTCATTACTGATGAGCCTGCAGCCGTTACCGTGTCAACAAACACTTGACTCCTGCATGGACACCTTTTTCCATTTTTGGTTTGTCAGCACATCGAAAGAAAAAGTCCAGTTCTTGTCGTGCAGATCTGGTACGAGTTAAACTGTAATGACCACCCGCCTGTCTGTTCTGCCTTGGTTTGTTTGTCTGATTACAATCATTTCTCCCAAGTGATTAAAAAGACGGAAACAAGGAAAAAAGAAGGGAAAAGAAGAAAGGAGAAAAAGAAGAAAGAAAAAGAGGAAAAGAATTTAAATCAGGAAATAACAATTAAGAGGAAAAGTGGGGAAGAAAGTAAAAAAGAAAAGGAAAAAAAGACAGAAAAAGGAAGAAAACAAGGAGGAAAATTTAAAAAAGGGAAAAAAGTAAGAGAAAAAAAAGACAGAAAAAAATGGAAAATGATGAAGAAGGAAGAAAATGTAAAAAAAAAAAAAAGAAGCTAAAAGAAAAGAGACAGAAAAAATTTTAAGAAAAAAAGGGAGATACAAATGTATGATTTATTAAAGGAATAAGAAAACAAAAAAGAAAGAAGAAAATAAAAAAGAAGCAAAGATGGACGTTAACTTCATTTGAAATGTTTTGCATCGACCTTAAAAATGATCAAATATGTCACAGAAAAACAACTGTATTTGTACAAATGTTTAACATGTACATTTTCATTTGTCAGATCCTCACAGGTTTCTGTAGGGTGTAATATTTTAACAAACCAGAATACCGCCGTGTATTTAATATTTTTCAGCAGCGTAGGAGAAAAGATTTTATTTAACTGTTAATCTACTCAAGGGAAAATGTTACTGCGAAGGTGGAACTAATTTGACTATTTCATGTTCTGTAATTCTGTCATATCAATTTGTAGTAAAAGAAAAAAGTGCACGACTTCTAAGCAGCAGTAAACATTAGTATTTAAACAAAGCAAACAATAATGTTTATATAATATAATAATATATAATAATATAATAACATAAAGCATTAATAATGTAGTTATTGTGTTTTTGTATTGTTGTCTGTTCAACTCAACTCATCATCAGGAATCTATTCAAGTCCTACTGGAATTTTATATTGATATATGCAAATGATTTATGATCATTATAATGTACATATTTAATCACTTAACAACCTTATTAAAAATACATCTATTACTGTATTTGTTAAAGGATCTGTCTGTCTGTCTGTCTGTCTGTCTGTCTGTCTGTCTGTCTGTCTGTCTGTCTATCTATCTATCTATCTATCTATCTATCTATCTATCTATCTATCTATCTATCTATCTATCTATCTATCCTTTCTGAGCCTCATCATTACATTATTATATGTATTTAATTTGTTTTATATTCACTAAAATGTCAGTTAACCCAGGGCTTTATAAATTGTACTGTAGTTAGTTAACAACCTTTACTGTAGTTAGTTAACCACCTGTTTACACTTCTTTTTTTTTCAGGTTTATATTTTCTCATGCTGAGCCTCCCCTGTTTCTCTCTGGTGACCCCGCCCCCAGGGGAGGCCCCGCCCTCACTATTTGAAAACCCCTGAGTTAACCTATAGTTTTAATTTATCACTGCATCATAACTCAGAGAAATAAAAAAAATGACCCTGACCTTTGCACCTGTGATTTGCAGTCGCTCGTCAATTGCGAGTGACACATCGGACAAATTAAAGCACGTTCCGCTAGACTGTAAATCAGCTGATCGGCAGCGGTGTTGCTAACGCACCCCTGCGTTCGGCCACTGTGGCGCGTGTTCGTGTTTTTCTAGTGTTGATGTCATTCACACTCGTGTTTGCTCGATGCCATTTGTATACGAGTGTGTATAGGGTGCTAATGAGGGAGGAGGCAGACGAGGAGGGGGGGTGGAATTGGTGGGATACAGCTGGACAGAGTGGGAGACTGTAGTGAATAGGTAACCATGGTAACTCTGTTGGCTAAGATTTGAATGCAGGGAGAGAGACAGAGAGAGAGAGAGGGAGAGAGAGAGAGAGACTGAGCAAAAAGGGGGAAAGGAAGCTGCAGTGTGTTTATGTGATGGAAACAGAATGAGTGTGTGTGTGTGTGGGGGGGGGGTTAGGGGTTAATATGCATCATTGTAGCAGGTTAATCGCTCCTCAAACTGCAAGGTCACCACAGTGTTTACCCCCACAACTGCTCACTACAGTCAACAACAGGGGGGGGGGGGCAGGGGGACAGGGACAGGGGGGTATGGACTAATGATGTGGGGCTGATATTTTTACTTGTATCACTATGGGTCTGTTGCATCGGCCAATATATATAAAAGAAGGTAAAAAGAAAAGAAAAAAAGTAATCTGGGTAAGTTACCTGTAGAGTTTAGCCTCATAAGCTAGGCTATGGCTAACATAGCAGAAGACAAGACAAGCTAATGTGTTTTTGGACATAGTTACCATCGCCTGGTATTAATGGTTTCATTATATAGAAAAAAAGTCAAACAATTGGTTGTGTGGGTTTTCTCCAGGTACTCTGGCTCCTCCCACCAATCAAACACATGCACTGATAGGTTAACCGGTTAACTGGTTAATCTAAATCACCCATAGGTGTGAATGTGACAGTGATTGTTTATCTATATATGTTCAGCCCTGAGATGAACTGGAGACTCATACAGGGTGACCTCTGACCCCGCCTTCACCTGCTGGAGCTGGATTAGACCCCCCTGTGACCCCTGTGACCCCTGTGACCCCTGTGACCCCTGTGACCCCTGTGACCCCTGTGACCCTAGTGAGGATAAAGTGGTTGTGGTGAATTCCATTTGTGTTTGTGTGATTCTGTACTGATGTTACAGAAGGCAGCAGCTCCACAAACGCTCACTGCTGGACTCGGTCTTGACTCAGACTCGAGTCTTTTGGACTCGGTCTTGTCTTGGTCCCGACCGGTGCTGGTCTTGGACTTGTCTTGGACTGGACAAAGGCGTTGAATGAACCCATATGGAGAGTTTGCAAAAAGGAAGAGAGTGGTCCTTCTTTATAAAAGGAGATGGGAGATCAGAAAAGAAAGATGTGAAGGAAATGGAGAAATGTATCTGAGCTTTAACCCTCCATGTATGGTTTAGTTTAAATATTCAGAAAAATTCTATTAAAAAATTAGTTTTTACTGAGTTTTGAAAATGAACAGGTGTTAAAAAGCAACTGAGAAAAAAGTAAAACTACTGGAACCAAATTACAATACAATATTTTTCTTTTTATTATTGTGTTATTTTGATTTACTTAATTGTTTTGCTAATTGTTTCAATCTATTTCTGATTTTTTATATATTTATTCAGGGTTTTTTTTGCATTTTGTTGCTTATTGTGTTTATTTTTGTACATTTATTTTTTTCATTTGAGTAATTTTCTTAAATTTTGTTCCGTTTGTGTCTAATGTTGTTCATGTTACGTGTTATTTAGCTGGTTTATATTATTATGTTGATTGATCATTTTGGCTGTTTTTCTTCATTTGTTGTTTATTTTATTTTATTTATTTATTTATTTTGACTGTGGAACTGCTCAAGTCAGCCAGCCTTAGCCCCGCTCGCCCCGCCATGCTCTAACTCTCTTTTCTTTCTCTTTTTGCACCTTTTGCTTTTTCTCTCAGATGCTGCCTACCTGAAATAGAAATAGAAATAGCTCTGCCACTTAGTTCTCACAGGCAAGGCGGGAAAAAAATAGAAAATGTGGCTAAAAATTAAAAAAAGAAAAAAAGAAAAAGGTGAGAGCCTATCCAAAAATAATATGTGAGGGGCTCTTTATCCATCAGCAGCCTCCATTTCTGGATACAAATGATGAGAAATTGCAGCCAAGCAGACTTCTGTCTCGCTTGAATGTTGCCTGATGTCGCACTTCTGCCGGTAGCGAACAAAAAAAAAATCCTGTTGTATTAACGGGAAGAAAAAAACTGGCAGCTGTGGTTGTGAGAATAATACTGTAAAAAAAACACATCAAACCGTAAACATATTTAGATTTTAAACATGTGGGTTCGATCTGTTGTGGATTTGATCCAATATGGGTTTGAGCTGATGTGGGTTTGATCTCATGTGGGTTTAATCTGATGTGGGTTTGATCTGATGTGGGTTTGATTTAATGCGGGTTCAATCTGTTGTGGATTTGATCTAATGTGGGTTTAATCTGATGCTTTTGATTGGTCGTCGTCATTGTCGTCATCTCCCACTTATCTGGGTCCGGGTCGTGGGAGCCCCAGCATAGACGCCCAGACTTCCCTCACCCCAGCTCCTCCAGGGGAATCCCGAGGCGTTCCCATGCCAGCCCAGAGATATAATCCCTCCAGCGTGTCCTGGTCGACCCCGAGGTCCGAGCTTCTCATCCTATCTCTAAGGCTAAGCTCCGCCCACCCAGCGAAGGGAACTCATTTCGGTCTCTTGTAACCGTGACCTCATTCTTTGGGTCATGACCCAGAGCTCATGAGGGTCTGAACATAGATCCACCAGTAAATCCACAGCTTAGCTCCTTCTTCACCACAACAGATGGGTTTAACACCCGCATGACCCCGCATGACTGCAGATGTCGCCCCAATCCACCTGTCGACCTCCCGCTCCATCCTTCTGTCAATCATGAATAAGATCCAGAGGTACGAACGCCTCCACCTGAGGCTGCTTCTGATTGGTCAGTACGAGGATGTAGACATGGACGAGCGCAGCGCTGTTCTAAAAGTTTAACTATTTACAACTCACAGCACTCACATTTGATCTTGTTTTTATTTGTAGATGAACACACACATTGGCACCGTTATCGTCTTTGTTTTTAGATCAGCTGTGTCGACTCGTCATTGTTACGTCTATGTCTGAGAAAAAGGGTCGTCCACGAACGTCTGATGAAATTAACACTGGTTTAAAACTGATAAAGGTTTAACTGTGGAAAAGCTGCGACACACACTGATCTGACACAACACACATTTATTTATACACACACACACACACACACACATACACACACACATACACACACACACACACACACACACACATACACACACACACATACACACACACACATACACACACATACACACACACACATACACACATACACACACACACACACACATACACACACACACATACACACACACACATACACACACATACACACACACACATACACACATACACACACACACACACACACACACACAGGCAGTGATAAACCCCCACATGGTGTGAAAATGTTCAGTATTTATGTGAACATGACGTCACTGGAAACGTCCTGGAGACTTCCTGTCGCACTAAATTACCTTCCTGTCGCATTGAAAAATGGTGTCTTCTCCAACATCCTCTCTCTCTCTCTCTCTCTCTCTCTGTCTCTCTGTCTCTCTCTCTCTCTCTCTTTCTTCTGTCTCGTTTTTCAACTGTACAGATGAAACTATTCCAGTTTGTTTTGGTCTACACACCCATAAATATATGTGGACGTCCTGCTGTAGAAATAGATTGAATTGCATGGAGAGACAGTACCAGAGCTAATATAACTAGCCTAGCTTTAGCTTCATTTCCTGTACTAGAGCTAATATAACTAGCCTAGCTTTAGCTTCATATCCTGTACTAGAGCTAATATAACTAGCCTAGCTTTAGCTTCATTTCCTGTACTAGAGCTAATATAACTAGCCTAGCTTTAGCTTCATTTCCTGTACTAGAGCTAATATAACTAGCCTAGCTTTAGCTTCATTTCCTGTACTAGAGCTAATATAACTAGCCTAGCTTTAGCTTAATTTCCTGTACTAGAACTCAGGCTGTGAAAACACATTATTATTTATTTGTTTGTCTGTACGTTTGTTTGTCTGTCTGCCTGTGTTGAAGATAAGTCGAAAACCAGTGTTGGGAAAGTTCACCTTGATTAGGAACTAGTTCAAAGTTCAGTTCAAATTACTCAATATGAATTAGTTCAGTTCATCGTTCATTCTTCCAAATTATGAATTAGAAGTTCATGGATCCCAAAATTAACTTTTTCGTTCTTTTTTTGTGTTATTATTGTAAACTTATGTTGCCAAAATTAGTTCAGAATAATATAAAAATGACATCTATGATAATGCTGTGTTTTGATCCCATTTTATACCTTATAGGACTCGATAATAACCATGCAAGAAAATGTTTTTAAACTACTTAAAATATTTAGAGAGCAAAATGTTTAATGTTCCCATATTTATAGTGCAAAACATTTGAACAGTTTTCACAATCTACTATTAACTCAGACAGAAATGTAATCCTGCAAAATTAAACATTATTCGTAGTTTCTGTATTATAAGTAACTCCAGAGTGTGAGTCGAATTAGGGTTAGCTCAGGTAAATAAAGATGAGAATAAAGACCAGAGGCATGATGGGACTCGATCACTTTTTCACGCAAAATATTTATTTATTTATTTATTTTTCGCAGTACCCGGTATTTTTTTATTTTTTTAAACTTGGTTGTTTGCAACACGATAATAACGAAATGTGAACGACATAAGAGCGCAGTTCAATAAATGCCAGAATGATCGTTCAGGTACAACACTGTCGAAAACTTATGGATGGATTTTGATGAAATTTTCAGGATATGTTGGAAATGTGAACAGGAAGAACTGCTTTAATTTTGGGGGTGATCGGGGTGGGGGGGGGTCTACCTTATTTCAGCTACAGAAGGATGACACTCAAATGTATGTTCAGTGTCGAACACTAATATGTTTGACCATTTCCGTCGACACCACACAGCTGTTATTTACTCCTGAGGATTTTTTCATATCGCAATATGGAACATCGTAGTGTTAAAAATAAAAATCGCAATTTCAGTTTTTTTCTAATATGGTGCAGTCCTGCTTTTAAATATTTACCACTTTATAACTTTAGGACTTTTCTTACTCTTTATCCATCGTTTGTTGATCCAAACGATGAGTAACACAGACTGCCGTGTGGGCCGAACATTTCCCGACGTTGCGCTAGCGCTGGTGTCCGGTCGGTCGGCCGGTCAGTTCTGCGTCGTCTCAGCCGCCGCCACAGATGCTGCTGCCGATATGATTTATCATAGTGTCCTTGCCTGTGTTTTAATGTCATTGAACTACTGCATATACGCATTATTGATCAACCTTACCTTCACCCATTCACCACCTACGACTGATGCTAAACCTTCCCCTCTCTCTCTGTCTCTCTTTTTTTCTCTCTCTCTTTCTCTCTCTCTGTCTCTCTCTCTGTCTCTCTCTTTCTCTCTCTCTCTGTGTCTCTGTCTCTCTCTCTCTCTCTCTCTCTCTCTCTCTCTCTCTCTCTCTCTCTCTCTCTCTCTCTACACACCTGTTTCATATTCATCCTTCTCTATTGTCTTTTGCCTCCATTTCTGTTTTATATGCGTCTGTGTGTTGTCGTTCCCCCTCCCTCTATCTCTGTCTGTTTTATATTCATCTCTCTATTGAGCCCCCCCCCCCCTCTCTCTTTATTATTAATATTAATGTAACTCGTCCCTTCTGCACCTTCTTTTCTTTTACTACTGATTTCTTTTTTGTTCTTCCCACTATTCCTACTTCTTTATCCCTCATCGTTCCTGTCGTTCAACCTTCCCTCCGTCTCCTCTCTGTTTCTCTTCTTTCTTCTCTCTCTCTCTCTCTCTCCCTTCCCTTCGCTCGCCCGCTCACTCGCTGCAGCTGTTCAGTATTCATCTATTACTGTAGTGTTGATAATTCCCGTCTCTGCCCGCAGCCATACAGTCATCTATCAGATTAATAATCCTTCTCCCACTCTCATTCTCTCTCTCTCTCTCTTTCTTCTCCCTGTCGCCTTTCGTATGGTGCCAGAGTGAGGATGCTCAGCGTGTCAAATGAGTTTGCGTGTCAAAGTCCTATCATTACAACCATCATCATTAATAACCGTATCTAGATTACTACTGGATGCCCTTTTTTAAGGTTACTCACGTCTAAGTAACCTGCGGGGGGGGGGGGGGGTGATCATTTATTAGTGTTAAATGTAACATTAGCATTCTATGGCCCCTCAAGCACTGGTGTCAAACGTGGCCTGGGGGCCAAATCTGGCCTGCCAAAGGGTCCAGTCTGGCCCTTCGGTACCTTAGCCATGCTAGCTCTATTACATGTATAGGTCTAGTTGTGCTTCATTGGCAGGGGAGGCGGGATAAAAGGTTGTTTTTCAAATTGGGGCAGCCATGGCTCAGTTGGTAGAGTGGGTCATCCAGTAACTGAAGGGTTGGTGGTTCAAATCCTGCTCTGTCCTAGTTGCCTCTTTGCCTCCAGTGTCACTCACACTAGTGTATGAATGTTTGGTGGTGAGGTGCAAAATGGCTGCCAGGCTTCTGTCATTCTGCCCCAGGCTACAAATGTAGTTTAGCACCATCAGAGGGAGCATATGAGAACGAATGAATTAATGGGTCACTAATGTGAAGCGCTTTGAGTGGCCAAAAAACGCTGTGTAAAACTGATCCGTTATTATTATCAAATCCTATGTTCAGCGTAATCTTTAGGATGACGTAGTTAGAGCGCCGGAAAGTTTGGAATGACTAAACAAAACAAAATGATGAATTATGGAGCTTAACGACTGTTGTCGCTTCTGAAAAATAATTTAATGATTATTAGCGTTTTCTCATATTCTTCCTCATCTTTGATAAAAGTAAATTTACACCCAGCCGTCTGTGGTTGTTGTTGTTTTTCATTCTTAGGGACCACAATGGAAATAAACCTCTGGGCTTTTTTGTCTTATCTCTGACTGTGTTGTTTACTTTATATGTTCTATGGCACAGGTCGTTGTCAAATGTTTTATTTCAAGAATGGTCAAATAAATTCAACCAATCAATCAATTCTTCTTCTATGGTTGTTTCCGGTTGTTTCTCTCTGAATCACTTTCACTTTGTTAGACCCGCCCTCTGACTCTATACTTCACTGTGATTGGTCGACCGGTTTCAGGGAAATCTAGACAAAAGTCACATTTAGCGAAACTAAACTACTACTATTCAGACAAATTCACTCTGATAAAAGAACCTACAATAGAACCACATCTTTGAATCTATAAACACTCATTCATTTCATACTGGGTGACCTCTGACCCCACCTTCACCCGTTGTAGCTGAAGTAGGTCCGCAGTGACCCCTGTGACCCTAGTGTTGTTAGACGAACACATTTGTTTATTCATTTATTTTCTCTCTGGTACCTGCTGCATATTCATTCCTCTTCAGTTGTTTAAAGAACGTGTGTAAAATAAGGTTTTATTTTGTATTGTTTCAGCCCTGCACAGAAATATGAACCTCAATAAAGAGAATAAAAAAAAATTGATCTGCCGGTGATACTATGAAGGAAATATCAAGGAAGTTAGTAGAATTAATCCCAGGAGGGAACATAAGTGTCAGGATAAAAAAAAAAAAACTGTCTTGACCAAAGTAAGTGAGTTAGAAGAAGACAAACATCTTCATCCACGGAGCAAAACAATTCATTTTGATGATGAAAGTTGACTTTTCAGTAATAAAATCAAAGGTTTTTTTTCTTTCTGGGTTAAAACCCTAGAGATGCCATGACTGTTCTATCTTTAAAAACAAGATGATTTCTTGATTGTTGCATGAATGTGTGTGAAGAAGTAGAAATGTTTGAGCAGCGACAGTGTGCAGTAGTCACGTCATAGATCCTGCAATTATTTATATGTTATTTTGAGTAGTTTTTTCATTTATTTGTCTATATTTTGAATAATTAAATTTATTAATTATTGAAATATTTTTAAATAATGTATTATTTAATGTATTTTTATTCATTTATTTTCATTTAATTTATTTTTTGTATGAAGTTGTCTACTTTATTTGTTCAATTATTTATTAAAAATTGTATTTATCTATTTTAGTTTAGGTTTAAAAATGTTATTAATTTACTTTGATTTTACAGTGTAAAAAAATAAATAAATTGTGTCTAGTCTGAATCTGTAATCATTATCGGAGCGTTTGGAAAAATGCTGTGGTTTATTCCTGTCACATCCTGCATGTGTTCCTGCAAACACAGACCTATGTTGTTATGTTTGTCCTATTTTCGACTGTGTTTATTTCTGAATCCGTACCTTGAACCTTTAATTACAGAAATCCGCCTCTACCTGCCCTTAGTACGAGAATGTGATTCTGACAAAATGTCTGTTCCAGGATTATGTGGGATTAGAAATAAGCAGCGACACACAAGTTATCATGATGCTGAAAGATTTTTGACAATCCCTCCCATGATACGATACATATATATATATATATATATATATATATATATATATATATATATATATATATATATATATATATATATATATATATATATATGTATATATATATATATATATGTATATATATATATATATATATATATACATAGTAGATGTTATTTGTTCTATTCCTTCTGTGTTGGTGAAACACAGAGGTGGAAAGTAACTAAGTAAAAGTACTTTATTACTGTACTTAAGTAGATTTTTTTCCCATATATGTACTTTACTTGAGTATTTATTTCTATGGCGACTTTTTTACTTTATACTTTATATAAATATATGTACTTTAAACTCCTTACATTCTCAGAATAGACTCGTTAGTTTTTCAAACTAAACAGATGTCAAAGGGAAAATCAGTGGAGAGAAATTGTGACTTTCTATATTATAATTGTGACTTTTATCTCATAATTTCAACTTTTTCTCATAATTATGCATTTCTTGTCTCATATGTATGACTGTATCTCACAATTTTGACGTTTTATGTCATAATTATCCATTTTTTAAAATCTCACATTTGACATTTTTTTATGTCATAATGACGTTTCATTTACATTGAAACTATTTTTCCCCATCAGTACCGTGACCTGATCAAACATATTACTTACACAGTAACTTACTTTTAAAGGTTTGACTTTTTAAGATACTTTTTAAACTTTACTGGTTTTTCCTGGAGAAATATGTATTATTTCATACAGCCAAAAAAATGCAGTTTTACTTTGTATTTTATTACAATTAAAAAGTTTCAATTTTTTTTGTACTTTTACTTCAATAAAACAGTTGAATCAGTACTTCTACTTTTACCAGAGTATTTCATATTTTAATGTCAACTATATGTATGTACTAACAATCATCTAAAGAATGAACTAAACTGATTTTTACTCCAGATAATCGCTTTAAGTACAGAATGTGAGTACTTTTACTACGTCTGATGAAATATGAAGTGCACTCTTTAATATCTGCTCTCTCTCTCTCTTTCTCTCTCTCTCTCTCTCTCTCTCTCTCTCTCTCTCTCTCTCTCTCTCTCTCTCTCTCTCTCTCTTTTGTTCTTCCACAGTAACTTCTTCGCTTCATAAAAACCCTCACTCAAATCCCCAGACGACACCCAAGAAAAAGGAAATAACAACTGTTTATCTGCATATTTCTATGTTCACAAAACCAGAGGAGAAAAGGCAGAGCTCGAGGGAGGACGGAAAATGCAGAATTAATCAAAAGAAGACGTTTCCACTGGACGACCGAAGGGAAACTGACGCCTTTTCTCTGGACTCTACTCACCTGTACCTTCGGATTAAAGGGTTAGGGTCATGTTCCAGTTGCCATGCGCATCACCACGCTGACCTGCCTTCCCGGCCCCTCCCCCCTCCTCTTTCTATTGGTCCAGCTGCTCCTGCGGCTCCTCCTCCCTGGGCCGGAGCCGGTGGGAGCCGCCTCGTCCTGCCCCTCCCTCTGCACCTGCTCCAACCAGGCCAGCCGAGTCATCTGCACCAGACAGAACCTGGAGGCGGTGCCGGAAAGTATATCAGTCAACACGCGATACCTCAACCTGCAGGAGAACTCCATACAGGTAAAACATTTTTAACCACAAAACTAATCCATCCCTGGTCATTATTTTCAAAATAAAAACAAAAACATAGTGCTGGTCCTCACAGCTGTGACGTGTTGTTATCAACGAAAGGGAGTTGTTCAATGGATCATAAAATCAGAGTTGAAATCTGTTGAGAATTGAAGGAAGAGAAGTGACCCCTCATACATTCACAGGTTGAAACTTTTACCCCAGACGAGAAGATGGCAACAAATTTGTAAAAGTATTGATTCCAATACATTTACCGCGTCCTGAACTAATTTCATTGGTCGTCCAACTCACTGACTGGAGCCAGCTAGCTAATCTAGCCAGATTAACTAGCTGGCTAAAATAATACAGAGGATTTAGCAATTTAATTCATCAATAATATTTTTTTATTTCCTTCGTCAGAGACGTATTAAATGCAGGTGAATTTGTCTGTCTGTCACCTCCTCAGTGATGTAATAAAGTCAAATAAAATAAATAAATAAATAAATAATAATAAATGAATACAATAAATAAATAAATTAAGGAATTAAAAAAGACAAATACATTAAAAAAAATCAATACAAAATAAATGAAATAATATAAAAAAAAACCCTGAAAAATACAATAATTAAAAAAAATACAGAAACATAAAAACAAATTAAAAAAATTTATTAAAATAATAACAGGACTTGTGACACGTACATTGTGATGTGGATATTTAACCCTTTAACTACACACATATCCACATCAGATCCACACAGATCCACATCAGATCCACACAGATCCACATCAGATCCACACCAGATCCACACCAGATCCACATCAGATCCACATCAGATCCACATCAGATCCACATCAGATCCACACAGATCCACACAGATCCACATCAGATCCACACCAGATCCACATCAGATCCACACAGATCCACACCAGATCCACCTGCCCTGCACCGTGCAGCTGCAGGTCATTTCCACTGTGCAGTATTTAACAGTTAACAGTTTGTCGCCTCCATAACCATTTCCCTTCCACCATCACCTGGACATTTCTCCACCATCACTGACTCTGGCTGATAAACCCCAGGTTTTGTTTGTTTTTTTTTTCCAGTTTATTTTGTGTCTCTGTCTGAATTTAGTTCTGTCTGTTATTAAATTATTTTCCCTTCCTCTCTCCTCCTCACCCTTCATGACAAAAAAGCAACAAAATGAACAAAAAACTTGCAAAGTGTTCAGTAAAATGAACAAAAATGAATATTAAACTAAAAAAATAATATGTAACATGAACAAAGTAAGACACTAACGGAACACTATTGAAGAAAAATAAAATAAATCAACAGAACTGGGTTAAAGGTCACACACATGCACTAAATAGTCTAGTATATGTCTGCCAGACTGGAATATGCACTGATCTGAAGCAATGTTGACTCCCCCTCTGTGGGGTTAAAAGATATAAAATAAATAAATAAATAAATAAATACATGAATAAAAAAAGTGAATGAATAGAAAAATAAAATAAATAAAATAAAAAATAAGAGCAAAATGCAGACAACTTAGAAAAAGGAAAGAAAAAAGAAAAAAAAAGGGAAGAAGAAAAAAGGGAAAAGAATAAGAAGGAAGGGAGGAAAAAAGAAAACAATAAACAACAAAACAACTCTATTTGTTACCTACTTTCATACACAGTAAATTTTGCAGTGTTAAATCAACACTTAGAGAGTTTATTTAACTTCTTCTAGAGTGTATTTGGTCCCATTGTCTCCAAATTAACACTGCAAAATCTACAGTGTATTTGTTTTTAGTTGTTTTTTTTTGTTTTTGTTTTTGTATATATGTCTATGTTTAGTACTTCAGTTATTGATTATTGGTATTGTTATTACTGTTATTGTTATTATTTTATTTATCATCATTTTTGTACTATGCACTATATTACTTTAAGATGAATTTAGGTTATTGGGGAAGTGAAGAAGGGGTAGAATTAAATAAGCTTATGCTTCATCCTACTCCTTTTCGGACATGTCATTGTTATTATTATTATTATTATTATTATTGTATTGATTATTGTTGCACTTTGCACATGTTCGAAATAAATCATTCAAATCAAATCAAATCAAATCAAAGGGTTAAACAGTAAACTGTACAGGTCGTGTCAGTGCTTTCACACAAACATGTTTAAATGTGTTTTTCTTTTTCTTTTTAATGCTGTTCCAGGGACACGTTTACATTTACTACCAGTTGCGAACATTAGAATTAACTTGTTGATCTTGAAGAAACTTGAGTTTTGAGAACAGACATAAAAAAATAAGTGTTAATAAATGTAGAAAAAAAGCTTTTCAGTCTGTGCTGAACTGAGGGAATATTTTATGAAGTGAATGCGCGGCATATTTCATGTCACCTCGCTGCCTTTTGTGTGCATTACCAATTTATCTACAGTCCCTAGACGGCATTTTGTGGCCTTACAGCGAGAAAAGAAGATCATTTAAGCACAGACCGTCCATACACAGCACACAAATCTCTACATTTATAAACACAGGGGCTTGATTTGACTCTTTTTGCAGAAGCGTTTAAAGTAATTGGATCTATCCTCTTATTGCTGACAGTGCTTTGTTCTTTTGTGATTTGAAATTCATTTCCAGTGCATTTTATTTGCCCTAATGAAAAGTAAACTGTTTCCTAAACATTGTTAAAACAGTGATGATGTCAGATTGTCGTGTATGTTGAGGAAGAGCGGTCCGATGCCTCCTCGTCTCCAGAGAAAATGTCTTATTAAATTAAATTATGTGATGTTAACAGAGCACAAATGGGACATCACACACACACACACACACACACACACAACACATGACGGAAAGAAGGAAGGAGGAGATGTGTGGAGGTTTTAGAGCTGCACGATATTAGACAAATAACTGACATTGCATTTTATTTTTGGTTTTTGTAACCCTGTGGTATGTATATTTTGTGATATGAAAAGAAAAAAAAAATCCTCAGGAGTAAATAACAGCTGTTTGGTGATTCTTCTATAGCTGAAATGATGAAATAGAATCAATAATTACAGGTAAATAAATACATTTTAAAAAATAAAATAAAAAATAATAATACCTTAATTAAAGTAAATGAATTAATTAATGAAATGAATTAACAAATAAATACAAAATACAAATAAAAAACAGAACAAATTAAATTATGACATAAAAAAAATATATACAAAAAAATACAAATAAATACAAAATGATAAAACCAAATGTTAAAAAGTAAACTAATAAATGAAAATAAATAAATAAATAAAAATTATACATTAACAGATATTGATGTTCTTTCTTGGTTTTAGGTGATTTTTAATCTCTCCCAATGCAATAATTCTTTTGAGTAAAGGTCAAAGGTCAAGGTCACAATTAACGAAAAGGTCAAAATAACATTATCAGTTATAGCTCAAGAACAGAGGGTCACAAAACTTTCAGATTGGTACCAAACAATGCGGAATGAAGATTTATACAATTCTCATAATTGATGTTATCATCTATGACCAAAAGTTTTTGAGATCTCTGGAGGTCAAAGGTGACATGTGGTCAAATTAACTTGTGTAACACTGTTTGTGTCAAACATAGACATATCAATACTGGATATATTATCATAATATTACACACACTGATGCATATATACATAGAATGAAATTATCAATATTGCAAAAGGTCAAAGGTCAAGGTAGCATTTAGTAGAAAGGTCAAAATCACATTATTGGCTCTAATTAAAGTTAGTTAAAGTTAAGTTGAGATATGAACAAAATAGGGAGATTAGACATTATCTGAATATTTGGCTCTTGTTGGTTTTGGGTGATTTTCTCTTGTTGGTTTTGGGTGATTTTCTCTTGTTGGTTTTGGGTGATTTTCTCTTGTTGGTTTTGGGTGATTTTCTCTTGTTGGTTTTGGGTGATTTTCTCTTGTTGGTTTTGGGTGATTTTCTCTTGTTGGTTTTGGGTGATTTTCTCTTGTTGGTCGTTCATTTTTCAGTCTGGTTACCATAACGACTCAGTCCAAACTGCTTCAGAGTGGTTGTGATGTGTTCAGTGTGCGTCAGGTTCTATTCTCCTACATTAACACCACCTGTCATGTGACTATTGCGAACACGTACATTGCGACATTGACGCTCAAACCGTGCATTTGCGCAGCTCTAGTGCTATAGTTACATTGGAAAATATAAAACAATAAAAAAAAATATTCATTTGACTTTTTTTTTTTTTTAGCCTACACATTCTTGATGCGGTTTGTCGTATCCTGCAGCTCCACTTGAAATGATTAAAAATCTAAAAATGTTTTAACACCTGAAGGCATCCTAGATTCTCTGGCTTATTTTTTCCCTTCACTGAGTACCCTGAGAGTAAAGCCTTGACAGCTCCCACCCCCTCTTAACAATCCCAACCCCTCACACTCCCTCCTCTTTGGCTGTTGCCCCCCCCCCCCCCCCCTTTGCTCTACATACAGAAGACAGGCACTGGCCTTCCTCCAGGAGTCTGTGTGTGACTCTCCCAGGGCTTTGGCCACACATATCTCCAACAGTCAGAGATTTAAGGGGCTTTTAGTTGCACTCGCTGGCTGAGTGTCTTTGACTTCTGACTAAATGAGCTGCAGTTGGACTGAACTGATGCTCATGTGTCCTGTCCAGGCTTTCAGCAGAAAAAAAAAAAAAAAAGGAAAAAACCCTTAGTTGCTCATTTGTCAAGACGGATTTTAGAACCATCCGTGTATCACTCCTTCATTGGTTTTTTCAAAATAAAACCAAAAATAAGACAATGAAACCCCTGTCATTCAGTCATTCGTTTTTCAAGAGTTTGCAAATATTTATTTTATGCTCAACTACAACCACAGACACATACATATTCTAAATATACATGCATTACTTACCTACGAATATGCTTCATTTTGTCTCAAAAATCACTCCATAATCTAACAAAAAAAACCCTGGATGTCAAACCGTGACGTGATGGAGCCATAGGTGTTGACCCATCTGATGTCTGAAGGTTAGGGGTCAAAGGTTATGGTTATAGGTGTTGACCCATCTGATGTCTGAAGGTTAGGGGTCAAAGGTTATGGTTATAGGTGTTGACCCATCTGATGTCTGAAGGTTAGGGGTCAAAGGTTATGGTTATAGGTGTTGACCCATCTGATGTCTGAAGGTTAGGGGTCAAAGGTTATGGTTATAGGTGTTGACCCATCTGATGTCTAAAGGTTAGGGGTCAAAGGTTATGGTTATAGGTGTTGACCCATCTGATGTCTAAAGGTTAGGGGTCAAAGGTTATGGTTATAGGTGTTGACCCATCTGATGTCTAAAGGTTAGGGGTCAAAGGGTATGGTTATAGGTGTTGACCCATCTGATGTCTAAAGGTTAGAGGTCAAAGGTTATGGTTATAGGTGTTGACCCATCTGATGTCTGAAGGTTAGGGGTCAAAGGTTATGGTTATAGGTGTTGACCCATCTGATGTCTAAAGGTTAGGGGTCAAAGGTTATGGTTATAGGTGTTGACCCATCTGATGTCTAAAGGTTAGGGGTCAAAGGTTATGGTTATAGGTGTTGACCCATCTGATGTCTGAAGGTTAGGGGTCAAAGGTTATGGTTATAGGTGTTGACCCATCTGATGTCTGAAGGTTAGGGGTCAAAGGTTATGGTTATAGGTGTTGACCCATCTGATGTCTAAAGGTTAGGGGTCAAAGGTTATGGTTATAGGTGTTGACCCATCTGATGTCTAAAGGTTAGGGGTCAAAGGTTATGGTTATAGGTGTTGACCCATCTGATGTCTAAAGGTTAGGGGTCAAAGGGTATGGTTATAGGTGTTGACCCATCTGATGTCTAAAGGTTAGGGGTCAAAGGTTATGGTTATAGGTGTTGACCCATCTGATGTCTGAAGGTTAGGGGTCAAAGGTTATGGTTATAGGTGTTGACCCATCTGATGTCTAAAGGTTAGGGGTCAAAGGTTATGGTTATAGATGTTGACCCATCTGATGTCTGAAGGTTAGGGGTCAAAGGTTATGGTTATAGGTGTTGACCCATCTGATGTCTAAAGGTTAGGGGTCAAAGGTTATGGTTATAGGTGTTGACCCATCTGATGTCTAAAGGTTAGGGGTCAAAGGTTATGGTTATAGGTGTTGACCCATCTGATGTCTGATGGTCAGACCATGTGAATAAAAAAACACCAGATTCTATCTTGAGATATTACCACTGATGGGTTTTAGCGGTTGACCTTCAGTTTGACCTTTGACCTTAATTACTCAAAATCTAATGGGTTCTTCCTTGACCCATTATTTATCATTCCAGAAAGTTTAATCAAAATCTGTTCAGAACTTTTTGTGTAATCCTACTGACAGACATACAGACAAAGAAACAGACAGACAGACAGACAGACAGACAGACAGACAGACAGACAGACATACATACAAACAGACAGACAAACATACATACAGACAGACAAACAGACAGACAAACAGACAGACAGACATACAGACAAACATACATACAGACAGACAAACATACATACAGACAGACAAACAGACAGACAAACAGACAGACAGACAGACAGACAGACATACATACAAACAGACAGACAAACATACATACAGACAGACAAACAGACAGACAAACAGACAGACATACAGACAGACAAACATACATACAGACAGACAGACAGACAGACAGACAGACAGACAGACAAATAGACAAACAGACAGACAGACAGACAGACAGACAAACAGACAAACAGACAGACAGACAGACAGACAGACAGACAGACAAACAGACAAATAGACAAATAGACAAACAGACAGACAGACAGACAGACAGACAGACAGACAGACAAATAGACAAATAGACAAACAGACAGACAGACAGACAAACAGACAAATAGACAAATAGACAAACAGACAGACAGACAGACAGACAGACAGACAAATAGACAAATAGACAAACAGACAGACAGACAGACAGACAGACAGACAGACAGACAAATAGACCCGAATTGACAGTATTTTCTATTTTGGGGCTGAAAGCAGTGAAATGCAGATGAGATTAGAAAAAAGACAGATTTGCAGCAGGTTCCACATACACATAAACTTAGAGATGGAAGGTAAATGTTTTTTCAGGTCCATTTTTTGGTTTCTTTGTCATCTGAAAGTTTCGTATCATAACTGAACTAGAAATGAAGTGTCATCAATACGAAGGCTGAGCACACAGAGATCACCATTAAACTTAGTTTTAAGACACTTTTTAATCCATTAACTCGCAGTAAACACCATAAAACAAGTAACTAGAGCTGGTTAGTAGCAGTTGATCAGTTCTATACATGTATCAGTGTGACTGCTTTACAATGAGTTTTAAAAGAGCGGAAGAATTAATAATTAATTTTTATGGTTTGTTTATTGAAACACACACTTAGCCATATTTATACCCTTAAATAATTAATTCAATGTTTTGCACATATTCTACAGTTCATCTCACCCCAGACACTTTAACTCTATATAACTTTATTATTATTAATAATAATAATAATAATAATAATAATAATAATAATAATAATAATAATAATAATAATAATAATAATAATAATGAATTAATCTGAATTATTAACAATAATTACTCGTATGTCATTTGCATATTGACTTATGCTTTGCCAGTGTTTGTCTGTTATTTAGTAAGAAAACTCAAAAAGTTCTGGATGGATTTGGCTGAAATTTTCGGCAAATGTTGATTCTGACAAAAGGATCAAGTGGTATAAAAGTTTGGTGGTGATCAGGGGGGAGGGGGGGGGGACTTGTGGATGGCCTAGTTTTTTAAGTAACCCACCCGCAACTCGGACTGGCCTTGGACAAGAAATATATTTGAAAAGGACGGACCCGACCTGCTTCTCGACCCCCATTTTTAAACAGTAGTCAATGGTCTTTATGAACGTCACATGACCTTTGACCTTTCTCACATACCTGCATTTATTTATCTGTGAAAAATTCCATGTCATTGTAAGTTAATATGTTGAGAAAATATGTTTGTTCTGCTTCATCATTCAAAAGTTAGCAACGCTAACGCAGCATCTAAACCAGGGGTTGACAACCTGTAACACCCAAAGACACATTTGAACTTGATTTCCATGGAAACAAAAACACTGGGAGCCGCTCATCATCTTTTAAAAATCTCAGTGAATGTGTCCCAAACCTGACTGTTTATGTTTGGATGTTTCTGGAGCTTCCACTCTCCCAACTTGATTTTCTCTCTTGCTCTCCCCATACCGTAGGATACTGACCACGTTGTGATCCTATTTTTTGCGCTGTACAATAACTTGGTAATTCTCTGTCTCCTCAGGTCATCAAGTCCGATACTTTCAAACACTTGAGGCATCTGGAGATCCTCCAGCTCTCCAAGAACCAGATCCGTCAGATAGAAGTCGGAGCGTTCAATGGCCTCCCCAACCTCAACACCCTGGAGCTCTTCGACAACCGCCTCACGCTGGTGCCATCACATGCCTTCGAGTACCTCAGTAAGCTGCGGGAGCTGTGGTTGCGCAACAACCCGATCGAGACTCTGCCGGGCTATGCCTTCCACCGCGTGCCCTCGCTTCGGCGCCTGGACCTTGGTGAGCTCAAGAAGCTGGATTTCATCTCTGATGCAGCATTCGTGGGCCTCATCAATCTCCGGTACCTGAACCTGGGCATGTGCGGACTGAAAGACATTCCCAAACTGACAGCTCTGGTGCGTTTAGAGGAGCTGGAGCTATCAGGAAACCGGCTGGAGATCATTCGACCAGGCTCTTTCCAGGGCTTGGTGTCTCTTCGCAAACTGTGGCTCATGCATTCACAGGTGTCCGTCATTGAGCGGAACGCTTTCGATGACCTGAAAAACCTAGAGGAGCTCAACCTATCTCATAACTCCTTGCACTCTTTGCCCCATGACCTCTTCACACCCCTTCACCAGTTGGAGAGGGTGCACCTCAACCACAACCCTTGGGTGTGCAACTGTGATGTGCTTTGGCTCAGTTGGTGGTTAAAAGAGACAGTTCCCAGTAACACCACTTGCTGCGCCCGCTGCCACGCCCCCCCATTCTTAAAGGGCAAGTACATCGGAGAGCTTGACCAGAGCCACTTTACCTGCTACGCACCCGTTATCGTGGAGCCACCTACAGACCTAAACGTGACAGAGGGTATGGCCGCTGAGCTCAAGTGTCGCACGAGCACCTCGACAACATCCGTCAACTGGATCACCCCTAATGGCACCCTAATGACCCACGGCTCTTACCGGGTTCGAATATCTGTCCTTCATGATGGCACGCTCAACTTCACTAATGTCACTCTGCGGGACACGGGCCAGTACACCTGCATGGTTACCAATGCTGCCGGCAACACCACAGCTACTGCTGTCCTCAACGTCACCGCTGCTGACGCTAGTCTCAACTACACCTACTTCACGACAGTCACCGTGGAAACAGTGGAGCCCACGGGGGAAGAAGAACCTGCATTATTCGTCATCAACGAGACCTTCATCGGCGTGCACCCGGGCCCGACTCCAACAAGGCACATGCTCCCGGACGGCGTTTCCACCACCATCTCCTCTGTTCCAGTGGATTGGTGGACCCCTTCTCCCACTCGACCCACTTTCACTGTGCCCATCACGGAACCAGGATTCTCAGGCCTGGACGACGTGATGAAGACCACCAAGATCATCATCGGCTGCTTCGTAGCTATTACCTTCATGGCCGCAGTGATGCTGGTGGTCTTCTACAAGCTCCGAAAGCAACACCAGCTGCATAAACACCACGGACCCGCTCGCGCCATCGAGATCATCAATGTGGAGGATGAACTGGGTACCGGGCCTGGAGGTCGGGGAAGCGGTATCTCAGGAGGATCTACCGTAACGCAGAGCGGAAGTAGCGGAATCGGAGGCGGGCAGAGCCTCAGACTGCACCATCCGGAGATAGTCAACTTGCCAAACTTGGCTCGATCTGAGCACCTCAACCACTACTACAAATCACATCACTTCAACAACAACATGATGGGTCTGGGTATGGGAACAGGTTCTGCTCTGAACAACAACAACCCGTCACCTTGCTCACAGTCTCAGAGCACGTCCATATCCTGTTCCCAGATTCCGACCTCCACCATTGGGGTAACACCCACGGGTGGTGGTACCCTTCCCTCCCCTGTGCCCCTGCCCCAGTTGGGTCTTCACAGTTCACTGAAAGGCCTAATGGGGAAAGGCCAGAATGAGCCGCTGCTTTTTAAAAGTGGCTCCAAAGAAAATGTGCAAGAGACTCAAATCTGAGTAAAAGTGAGAGTGAAAGGAAGAGGTAAATAAAAAAAACAAGGACAGCGAGACAGAATATAGAAGACTGATTGTAGCCGACTGGACATTCCAGAAAAGACGAAATTTTACAGCCACTTGCGTTGTCAATCTGTCGACTGAAAGAAGAAAACTGAAGAGAATAGAGTCCAATATCTAATCAGCAGAGGTGGTCAAAGTACTCACATTCTGTACTTAAGTAGAAGTACAGCTACTGGTGTGGAAAAATACTCTGGTAAAAATAGAAGTACTGATTCAACTCCTTTACTGAAGTAAAAGTAAAAAAGTACAACTTCTCAACTGTAAGAAAGTAAAAAAGTACGCCATGCCTTGAATTAAATAATACTTATTTATTTAACCAGGAAAAATCTGAAAATGTTCAAAAGTGTTTAATGAAGTCACAGTTACTCACTTTTGTGGGTGTGGACAAGAAATTTTGGAGAAATGGGAAAAAAAATGCATAATTATGAGGTTAAAAGTGAATATTGTGAGATAAACATCTAATTAATCATCTAATTTATGACATAAAAATCATTAATATGAGATAAGAAATTCATAATTATAAGAAAAAGAATCAAAATTATGACATAAAAATCATGAATAACAAAAAGAGTCAAAGTTTCCAGAAAAATAAATACTAAAGTAAAGTCTACTTAAGGATAGTAATGAAGTACTTTTACTGAGTAACTTCCACCTCTGCTCATCTGCACATACACCTGCATCAGCTAAATGACATTTAAACACATGTTGTACAGCAGGGGTCTCAAACTTTCAATTTGATTTACAGTAAAATAATGGAATAATATGTAAATAATAACTGCAAACATTTGTCTTTGATTTAGTGCAAAACACCCCCATTAACTTATGAAAATGCTTTCTTTTATAAACTATACAAACAAAAAAGATGGGATTAACCAGAAAAAAAACCCCTAAAATTTCCTAGGAAAAATAAATGCAACTTTAACAATGTTTTGCTTCAACATATAATTTTTACATGAAGAAGAAGAAAAAACGTAAACATTGTAGTGAATTTTCTATTCAGGTTTTTCACATTTTATTGTAACATTATAGTTTGTAAATGTGAATATTTCTGTATTTTCATGTTATTTTTTAAAACTAAAACAGATACAAAATTTGAAATTGTCATTATCAACATAACGTCAAATGTTTTTTCACATCAAACCCAGAAGAAAATATAGATGTATTATTTTTTTTGTAAGTTTTTTCTTTTATTTGACTCTAGATAATATTGGTCTGTATGTGGAACTGCATTGGAACCTTTGGCGGGCCGCAGTTGGCCCCCAGGCCGCATGTTTGAGACCCCTGCTAAACCACCTAAACCCCAAGATCCATCAGATCTAATCTGTTGTAGACTTTGCCAAAGCTCACGATCATCTTAAAGGGATTATCCAGAGTAAAAACAAGTTTAGTTCATTTTTTAGATGTTTGTTAGTACATACATATAGTTCACATTCAAATCACACCAGTTCGATGAACACTGAGAAATTTACATTTTGTTGTTTTAATCCAAACTGTTTTAACATTAGGACATGTCTTTTTTGTCGACACAAAAAACTATTTTCAGACTAACTCTTCTAAAGAGTTAGTCTTCTCCCATCTGAGCCATGGGACGGCCATGGCTCAGAGCGGGTCGTCCATTGACCGAAGGGTTGGCGGTTCGATTCCCGCTCTGTCCTAGTCAGTCCGTTGTGTCCTTGGGCAAGACACTTTACCCTCCTTGCCTCCAGTGTCACTCACACTGGTGTATGAATGAGTATGAATGTTGGGTGGTGGTCAGAGGGGCCGTAGGCGTTAAATGGCAGCCACGCTTCTGTCAGTCTGCCCCAGGGCAACTGTGACTATATATGTAGTTTACCACCACCAGAGGGAACATGTGAGAGTGAATGAATAATGGATCAATAATGTAAAGTGCTTTGGGTGCCTTGAAAAAGCGCTATATAAATCTAATCCATTATTATTATTATTATTATTATTATTATTATTATTATTATTATTATTATTAAAGTTTAAACAACATCACACTTCAGTGGTAGTAAGTAGAGGGTCCCTAAAGACAAAGACAAGTGTCCTCAGGTCTTCATGTCCTCAGATAGTGTGTCCACAGTTACTGATCTACACACATGGACCTGTGGGTTCAGAAGACGACTGAGGACGAAGACCATAATAGTCCATTGTCCAGTGCTCTGGAAATTCACAATTTTGTTACATTCTTTTTTATTATTATTATTATTATTTCATAACAAATTGAAATGAAGCTGAATGCAACAACAAAGCTTAGTTTAAAAAAAAAAAAAAAAAAAGAATTCAATGAAGGAGTAAATTTCCAGAGTTCTAACTCTGCACTCGATAATCGACTATTTCAGTCTTTGTCCTCAGTCGTCTTCTGAACCCACAGGTCCATGTGTGTAGACCAGTAACTGTGGACACACTATCTGAGGACATGAAGACCTGAGGACACTAGGGTTTGGTCTTTAGGGACCCTCTATTTACTACCACTGAAGTGTGATGTTGTTTAAACTTTAGAAGAGTTAGTCTGAAAATAGAGTTTGACGAAAAAGACATGTCCTAAACACTTCCATGTTAACACAGTTTGGATCAAAACGACAACATTTAAATTCCTCAGTGTTCATCCAAATGGTGTGATTTTAATGTCAACTATATGTATGTATTAACAATCATCTGAAAGATCAGATCAACTTTTTTTTTTAACTCAGGATAATCCCTTTAACAGTTGAATTTTTGACCACACCATCATTACAAACACAAATAATAAAACACATAAACCTTTTTTTTTAGGTTCCATCTAGACTGCTTAAAATATTTCCAGACACATTCAGTGTATATATTTGGAGGGAAACATAATACTGGCCATTGAACATGTTGTCAGATTAGTGTTTGGCAGAGACACAGAATAACAAACAATGGTTTTTGGGTGAGCTGCGTACGTACGGTCCCAGGTTTCCAGGAAGCACTAGAACAGAACAGAACAGAACAGAACAGAAAACACAGAATTACAGTGCAGTCATTCTGTCCAGGGCTAATATTTTTGCAGGGAGACAGAACAAGAACAACAAATATGTTTTTCACTCTCACTTTTTCACCTTTTTCCACACCTTACTGGCTACTGTTTTTGATGAAGGGAATGGTACAGAGTATTATCAAGAGAGAATAATAATCCTTTGGTGTAAAGGACAATGACAAATTATTGAAAAGGACTGAAAGTACATATTATATATACCGTAAATATATTTTCATTCAAAGAAATAAATTATAAAGAATCTTTATCAAGCTTCTGGAACTACAACATCTAAAAAAATATATATATATATATATATATATTTCTCTATATATTTATATAAATATACAGAGAGGTATATATAAAGAAATATACAGAGTGGTTGTTGTAGTGGCCCTCCTTTACAACTTTTCTCAACTTGAAACAAGATGGCTGCTCTGACTGTGCTGCGTAAGGACACATTCTGGGAAGTGGCATCGGTTGAGAAAAAAAAAGCTAAAGCTAAAAAATCCAGAAAAGCGTCAGAGTAAAATTATTTTGGTCTCAACTTTTTTGTAGCCACACGACGGTGTTTTTTCCCTCTCCTGTTGCGTTTACATAAACAGGGTCATGGGAGGAGGGAGATCTAAAAAAAGTACATGACGACAGGTCTTTATCACTTGCTAAACCGTATAAGCTACAGTATTAATAATAATGATCATCATGATAATAATGATAACAGGCTTTATTTTCCTGAAAAGCTGCTAATTTAACATGCATTCACAAAACAAACTTTTACATCCATTTTCAGTATAATGTGGGGGGGGGGCATGGCTCAGTTGGTAGACCGGGTTGTCCATTAACCGAAGGGTTGGTGGTTTGAATCCCGCTTTGTCCTACTTGTTGTGTCCTTGGGCAAAGACACTGAACCCTCCTTTCCTCCAGTGTCACTCACACTAATGTATGAAGGGAGGGTGGTTCACGCTCCTGTCAGTCTGCCCCAGGGCAACTGTGGATTCATATGTAGTTTACCACCACCAGAGGGAGCATGTGAGAGTGAAAGAATAATGGAATGTTACAACCCAAAACGTAATAACTGCCAGTAACTTCAGAATTTGGACCCATTTGAAATGTAATAAAGCCAAGAACATGATAAGGTATTAAATTATTGACAGGTTATCTGTGCTACGCTAGGCACTCTTGAGTACCTACCCTCAAGCAGGAACTCCATTGGTCCCTGTAAAAGTTCCGGAAGGCGGCCCTTTTGGAACGGCCTGGTCACTGAAAACACGCACATACCGTGAAGTTCCTCTAAAATGGCCCCGAATGTTCCAGTAGCGGAAACACACCTACTATCCCGCCAAATAACCTCAAATAATGTAGGTTAATAATGTAGGCAGACAGCAGAATTGGTCGACCCTCTTTTTAAAACACAATATTTAGACATTTTCTAACATGAATAATAAAAGAAAGTAAAACACATTTTATTACATTATTGGTATAGTTATTACATTATCAAAGCTTTTTTAGTGTAAGGTCAATAATGTAATAATAACCTGTATATATATAAATATATATATATATATATATATATATATATATATATATATATATATAATGGGATTTACAGTATGTACATAAGTACTGGGTGTATGTACATTATTGCAAGGTGAGGGTTGACAAGTTCAGTCCAGTTATTATATTAGTGGTTTTATGTTTCATATGGACCCAAATTATTACATTACTGGCAGTTATTAGGTTTTGGGTTGGAACCTGGATCAATAATTTCAAGTGCTTTGGGTGCTTTGAAAAGCGCTATAGAAATCTAATCCATTATTATTATTATTATTATTATTATTATTATTATTATTATTATTATTATTATTATTTGAGATGTATTACAATGACAACATGACGTGTTATCATTATTATCATTTTCATGACTATTATTATTACGACTTGTGCCTACAAACAGTTGAGAAGTACATGGTTTTTTTTTCATTTGTATAATGACACTGAAGTTGTTTTATTTTCTGATTGATCCTGTTGGACTCTTCAGCTAATGATCATCAGTTGGACAGACTTAAGCATCAGCAGGAAATAACCTGGCCTTCAAAATGGCTTCCTCACTCCAGCCCTCACTGACTTGTCTGGTCTGATGTGTCAAGCAGTCAAGACCCCCCCCCCCATGTTACCACGCATTAAGGACAGGACATGAACTTTTGATGAAGACTGCTCCTTTTGCAGAGGATTATTTCACAACTGTATCTCAGTGTTATCGTGTGTGAGTGGATTTCATGACAGCAGGAGCTAAATGGATGACAGGCGTTTTTAAAGGTAAGAGGAGTTTGTTCAGTGATGGAGAAAAACTAAAGGTGACATCCAGTCAGTTATACAGTCATGGGTGATGTTTTTTTTTTTTTTTTTAAAGAAAAAGGACAATTAAATGAAAAAAAAAATAGAACCTTATAGATCTCTTTTAAAAAAAAAACCAACAACATCAACAACAAATCTATTATGATAAGTGTTTTTTCATTTTGGGTTTTTATCTAGTTTGATTATTTTCAGTTTTTTTTTAAAATCAAGTGTTATCTTTATTGTAATATTGTTATTGTTATTATAATTAGCTAATTACACTGGTTATAATTATGAGAGATGTTCTGTTAGCAGAGGTCACTTTGAAAATTAAAAAACCTGGCACATAAAATGACAGTTGAAGTCTGTGAAAATTGGTGTTTTGTTTTTTTTTTCTTTGGGATTTGATCAACTTTAATTGTAGTCCAGCAGCGTAGCAAAGCAAAGCAATTGTTTAAATCCATATAAAAACACCAAACTTGGCACGTAGTGTATGTATGTATATATATATATATATATATATATATGAAGAGTTCATTTGCAAAAACAGATAACTCCATTTTTCTTTTTTTCACAAAATGTCATTTTTTTTACTCTACATTCCACAGATAATACTGATTTGTTTGATATATTTGATATATTATTTATTTCATTTGGTAATATTTGATATATTTGGTAATATATCAAATAAATGATTATTACCTGGAATGTAGAGTAAAAAATGCAATTTTCTGAAAAAAACAAAAAATGGAGTTATCTGTTTTTGCAAATGAACTTTTCATATATTAAATCCACATCTCATGGATGCACTAGGACGTATCTTCAGTCATGTATCCTGGGTTCATGGGGTGTTTCAGGTCTCCAAACATCAGACACACAAAAGCAAATACAAAATCAGTCTGATTCCTATGCTAAACCTCCTCAACAGTAAAAAGCTAATTAGCTCATTAGCAGACCTGCCTATTCCAGTAACCATACGTAGCCTATATTACAGTATTCACAGTTACACACAGTTCACAGGTTACAGATAAATAACTTTATCAAGGAACTGACGACTTACCTTGACTCAACTGGACAACTGTCCTCCTTAGGGAAAAATACATTTACCTCAAGTGCTGTGATTGGCTAGAACCACTGGGGGGCGGGGAGTGGCTTCCAGGTACAGCTGGCTTGGACGGTTGGTTGAGGGTTTAAAACCCCATTAAGCAGACACGTCATCCAGGTATTTGCAGGACACTTAACCTCACCTCCGTACACAAAGGCGTGTTTGTTGTCGTATAAAAGGAGTCAAAGGCGTCCCGTTCCTCTTTTCTATGGGGAAGAGAAGGTGCAGCAGGTGTACGGTCCTGGGAAGTGGTGAAGTGGTCCGAGCGGAGGGTGCTGTAGAGCTCATACCTTCCTTGTGGACCCAGAGCTGGTCACACAGCAGCAGCCAGACCTGTTGTGAAGGTCATAACATCCAACACAAGCTTTTGTCTGTGGAAAATAAAACATCCCCCCCTCTATGGTTTTTTTGATAAATTAGTAAATACCTTGAGGGGCTCCACACCAAAATCATTCAGAATATGTAAAGATATAAATGACCAAATTTTGGTGCTTTTATACTAAACTGAACAATTGATTTGATAGTTGGGACGAAGCTGCTGGACTATAATGACTTTTTTAATTCCCTTTTGGCTGAGATTGAGATGAGACAATGTGAGTGAGGGTCAACACCGGCTCCTGTTTTACTGCACAGGGGACAGAGGACAGGGGACAGGCCCTGCACAGGGGACAGAGGACAGGGGACAGTCCCTGCACAGGGGACAGAGGACAGGGGACAGTCTCTGCACAGGGGACAGACCCCTGCACAGGGGACAGAGGACAGAGGACAGGGGACAGGCCCTGCACAGGGGACAGAGGACAGAGGACAGGGGACAGTCTCAGCACAGGGGACAGACCCCTGCACAGGGGACAGAGGACAGAGGACAGGGGACAGGCCCTGCACAGGGGACAGTCCCTGCACAGGGGACAGAGGACAGAGGACAGGGGACAGTCCCTGCTCTGCTTTACAAACTCAGTCTCTGCTTTTGCTGAATGTCATCGCCATCACAGTGCTCAGAGTCCAAAAGTCAACACCTCGTTGCCATGACGACACACTTAGACTAATGCACCGACCAGCGTCACCATCAGCGACTCGTAAGGCGCCCCGTTGTCCCCCTTGTCAATCACATTCCTTTAAGGTCCCATATGTGGAACCGGGTCGGGCCAGTGTTCCTACAATGGTAGCAAATCAACCTGAACATTGTACCCCCGTGTCCTCACATAAAGCACCCCCCCCCATCCTCCTCCCCCTCCACTCCAGCCCCCTGCTACCCTAAGCATCCTGCCATCAGGTTTCCCTGGCAACTGTTGCTGCTGCGACAGCCCTTATCACAGTGTCTTGATTTGGGTTTCGAATGCTAAATAGACGGTAGCAGCAGACGGTATAGAATTCCATCTGTCTGAAAAGATCTGTTTGCTCTTTCCCTTATGAAACAAAAATATATTTCTCCATTTGCTGACTATCAATATATTACTGCCTGAAATTGAACATAAAGAATATATGTATATAATATACAGAAAAATATATTGTGTCAGTATACTACAATGTAGTTAAAAATACATAAAGAATGACTGCTTTCCACATATTGAGGCATATATGACAGTAAATGTCCTTATATATTTAGTCAGGCTGTAAAATGATTAAATGTTTTAATTTGAATCATTGGCAGAGGTAATTATAAAGGTATACACATTTTGTATGAAATATGTGTTAAAAGTAGAACACAATTATTTATTAAACCATTAAAATGAACAAGACATGAAAATCATTTATAAACCATTGTGGTTGTTTTAATTGTGGTCAGTGCTTTTTGCCCATTTGGATCCACGTTCACCTTCGACAGTGTTTGTTGAAGGATCAGTGATCCCTTCTTTGGGCCCATGATGGATAACGAATAATAAAGTTGCAATGAGCACACTGGAAAAACTCACCAAACAACAGTAAAGGTGCTTCCACCTAGCAGTGCTATCACTATTCATACATGTATGGGTCTAGTGGTGCTTCATAGTCAGAGGAGGCGGGGCTAAAAGGTTGTCTTTCAATAGGACGGTACTACAACCAATCAGTGTAATCTTTAGGATGACGTAGTTAGAGCGCCGGAAAGTTGACGGAGGAGTCCGGAGAAAGTTAGGAATGACTAAACAAAATGGTGGATTATGGAGCTGAACGACTGTTGTCGCTTCTATAAAAAGAATTTAAAGATTGTTGACGTTTTCTCACATTCTTCACTCATCTGTGATAAAAGTAAATCTACACCTGTTGTTGTTCTTCTTCTATTCCAGTTGTTTCTCTCTGAATCGTCGCAGTGTCACTTTGTTAGGCCCGCCCTCTGACTCTATACTTCACTGTGATTGGTCGACCAGTTTCAGGGAAAACTAGACAAAAGTTACATTGAGCGAAACTAGACTAGTACGATAGAACATTAGATTTACTGCTGCTAGGTGGGGCTAGCGTGGCTAGGCTAGCTTCCACACTGACCGCGATAAGGAGTCTGTGACAAATGAGGGTTGAAGACACATGAAAAGCATCATGGGTAGCTCCCTCCTAGCCAATTGGAGAGCGACTCTATTAAATCGCAAATATGATGGTGTGTACAAGTGTACAGTACCTACATGTTTATGTACAGTACTGTATTTATGTTTCGGGGGGTTCGTTTCATAACTTGAATTTTCTTTCGTATTCAGAGATGACATTTTAATGTAAATGCATTTCCTAACTTTGATTATTTATGAGTTGAGTCTTTCATAAATTGACTTATTACTGTATATGTAATGATATATTTAGGAATACATGTGTTAATATATGTCTTCAGTGCAATATATGTTTTATATTTGTCCATTTATGATCAAATCATATATTGCAGTCTATTGAAAATTTAATATATGCCCCACGTAATATATTTATGAATATAATGCATTATATTTTTCTCGATATGTTGCCATATATTTGTGTTTCATAAGGGTTCTGTGGGGACATTCATGTCCTAATGCTTCCCATCAGTGTATTTGATTTGTTTACACCAACTACTATATTTCTTTCACTTTCTGTTTCTGAAACATGCAATTTACATGCCTCCATCTCCTATGTATTTAATTTGCATAGACCCCACACCGCTGCTAAATGCATTTATGCACCGTACACTTGTGATTAACACTCATACCCTGCATCAGTCATTAACATATTCCTTTCCCAGCGCAGGGGGATCCATATTCCCCTCACAAGTTATTTACATATTCATTTGCTTCTGTGTGTGCAAATAACAGAGAAATTATCATGTGGGCATGCTTGTGGGTACGAGTGTGTGTGTGTGTGTGTGTATGTGTGTGAGCGGTTGAAAGTGAAGGACTGTTAAAAAAGCTCCTCCTCAGATGCGTTGTCCTGCCTGTGGCCTGTAGTGGCTCATGGTTTTGGAAAGTGTGGTGTCGTTCCTATAGTGGCACAAAGCAGACGCCATGTTATTGAGTCTGGGTGTTAGAGAGAGCAGTGGTGGAGCTGGAAACACAGTCACACTACTGCAGTGTCTGAGTCACACTGCACTCTACACACTCACCAACACTGCACTGGAAATAACACTGGCGTCACTGGGCACTAATGGGGACGCGTTAGGTAGGAAACAGGTGTATTCCTATCTTTATGGGGACGTACACAGTCACACCATGGGGACCTCTGACACTATGTGGAACCAAAATTCAGGTCCTCACAAGGGTTAAATAAAAATGTAGGTTCTCATGAGTAAAATAGAAATAATGTGGCCCTGTAAATACTTTTGTGGGGGGTGGGGGGGAAGTCCCCATAAAGCATGTGGGAAACAGGTGCAAAGTTAAACATTTATTTTCCATAGGTTTTTGAAGATGTGTTCGCTTTTTAAAAATTATTTATTTTTCAGTATTTTTTATTTTATTATTTGTTAATTAATCAATTCATTTTTAAAAATATATGATTACATTTTATTTATTTATTTAAATGTATTTTATTTTTTTTAATTATTTTTATTTATTCATTCATTTTATTTATTTTCTAAATGTAGTTTAAAAATGAAAATGAAAATGAAAAAAAAAATATGTGTTTACAGTCACTACCAATGTTTACTTGATTACAAACTTGGTCCTCATGAGACATAGAAATGAGTATATGTGTGTGTGTGTGTTCAGGTGGGCTTATGATAGCTAGCTTGTATAAGGAGGGGAACGGGAGGAGGGGTGGTCCGACCTCCATTTTAAATCCCTAGTTTCAACCCGCTCTGTCTGTCTCCTTCTGCTTCAGGCTACTTTTATGATCCTTTCACTGACACTTAAAGGAAAAACAGGATTTTTTCACTTAAGCAGCCCCCCCCCCCTTCTCTCTCTCTCTGCATATATGGATAAAGTCAACTTATAAAAACCCAGTTTAATCAGGTCTCTCCGTGACACCATCAGAACTGGAGTCTGGACCCAAATGCATGAGTGGTAAAATACCGTCCGTTTAAAGGAGCGGTGGGAGATCTTGGAAAAAAAAACAACTTTCCAGTAATTCAACACACGTGAGATTTTGAAAATATACACTCCCTCCTCTTCTTCAGCCCACACTTTCACGATTCACAAATACATGAACGTGCACGCTGTCTGGAGTGGTCACGGAAGTTCACGATCATTTGTGAGAACTCACGTCGATTAGCAAACAACCAACAACTTTATCTTTTATTTTCTCACTGACAGTACGATCCCCATAACCCATTAGTGTGTCCAAATATTATAGAATCACAACAGTATCATCTTACCTATCCAGTACAAATATCAGTTTCGAGCCTTTTTTTTCAGTTTTTGTTTGTTTGTTTGTTTGTTTGTAAGCAGGTTTAAAACTACTGGACCAATTTTCATGAAATTTCAGGGGCTATATTTGGGTCCCTGGGCCAGATGTTTAACACCCCAGGTTTAGTGCCATGGTAGCTATTGTTTTTCTCGCATCTTTAGCCACATAATCAAGGTTCCCCATTTTGGGTTGTTCCATTTGTTTTTATTATTTGGCCCTGGCTCCACTAATATCCCAGTAACACCTGTTGTTGAAGCTTAAGTGATTTTTAATGTTGGTTTTCAGTGGCTGTATTTATGGTTAATCGCCTTGACAGTGATGTGACTTTTAGTCATAATCTTAACGATGCACATGAAGTGATTTGGGGGCTGCTCTCTGGTGGTGGGTGAAGTTTGTGTAATGGCAGATATGAGGCTTTTCCAGGTTCAATCTGCTGCTCATTGTGACCAACCAACCCAGTCTCCCAGAAATGATGTTTCTATTCAAAGAATAAATCACAAATCCAATTATGTTTTATTATAAATACAATGCTGTCTGTGTTACAGTTTTCTATACATGTAAACAGTGCCTTGATTTTAATGTGAAGGAAATATGATCGCTCAAGTTCAATGATGACTCTTACTTTTTGACTTGTTTTTTTGTCATTTGTGTGACGGTGGACACTAGACCTTCAGGACAATAACTGGATATTTTTAACTTTTTCATACTCGTCTAACTCCAGCTGTCTTTCCCAAATGTAACTAAGGCTACCTCTAACCTGTATCTGACCTTTGACCTGTATGTGACCTGTTAAAGACAGTCTGAACGGCACAAATCTGTAACGGTGAGACAGCACAGGTGGACCCAGATGGAAGACACTGAACCAGTACAGTGGTACCTTTACTTACGAAATGTATTTGTTCCAGAAGTGTTTTCGTACCGTGAATCTTTTAGAAATAGAGTCGTATTTTACATGTAAAAGGCCCTAAATCCTTTACAATTATTAAAAAAATACCAATTTTGTATGAAATATGTGTTAAAAGTAAAATAAATAAATAGATTTTAGATGTAATGTATTGGTGTCAGTGGGTAAATGTGTTTTTACTGACTGAATATTAAACATTTAACCATTAAATGAACCAGACATGTGGGTCATTTTCATACCAGACATGTGGGTCATTTTTATACCAGACATGTGGGTCATTTTTATACCAGACATGTGGGTCATTTTTATACCAGACATGTGGGTCATTTTTATACCAGACATGTGGGTCATTTTCATACCAGACATGTGGGTCATTTTTATACCAGACATGTGGGTCATTTTTATACCAGACATGTGGGTCATTTTCATACCAGACATGTGGGTCATTTTCATACCAGACATGTGGGTCATTTTTATACCAGACATGTGGGTCATTTTCATACCAGACATGTGGGTCATTTTCAGGCCAGACATGTGGGTCATTTTCATGCCAGACATGGGTAATTTTCATACCAGACGTGGGTCATTTTCATACCAGACATGTGGGTCATTTTCATACCAGACGTGGGTCATTTTCATACCAGACATGTGGGTCATTTTTATACCAGACGTGGGTCATTTTCATACCAGACATGTGGGTCATTTTCATACCAGACATGTGGGTCATTTTCATACCAGACATGTGGGTCATTTTTATACCAGACATGTGGGTCATTTTCATACCAGACATGTGGGTCATTTTCAGGCCAGACATGTGGGTCATTTTCATGCCAGACATGGGTAATTTTCATACCAGACATGTGGGTCATTTTCATACCAGACGTGGGTCATTTTCATAACAGACATGTGGGTCATTTTTATACCAGACGTGGGTCATTTTCATACCAGACATGTGGGTCATTTTTATACCAGACGTGGGTCATTTTCATACCAGACATGTGGGTCATTTTTATACCAGACGTGGGTCATTTTCATACCAGACATGTGGGTCATTTTCATACCAGACGTGGGTCATTTTCATACCAGACATGTGGGTCGTTTTTATACCAGACGTGGGTCATTTTCATACCAGACATGTGGGTCATTTTCATACCAGACGTGGGTCATTTTCATACCAGACATGTGGGTAATTTTTATACCAGACGTGGGTCATTTTCATACCAGACATGTGGGTCATTTTTATACCAGACGTGGGTCATTTTCATACCAGACATGTGGGTCATTTTTATACCAGACGTGGGTCATTTTCATACCAGACATGTGGGTCATTTTTATACCAGACGTGGGTCATTTTCATACCAGACATATGTGGGTCATTTTCATACCAGACATGGGTCATTTTCATACCAGACATGTGGGTCATTTTTATACCAGACGTGGGTCATTTTCATACCAGACATGTGGGTCATTTTCATACCAGACGTGGGTCATTTTTATACCAGACATGTGGGTCATTTTCAGACCATTGTATTTGTTTAGTCACTTTCACCTCCAGCTGTTTGTTGACAGATGTTTGGTGGCTGTAGATCTGGGGTGCTCCAGGTGTGTGCTTCGTTGAGGTGGGCTCGTGGATATTTTTTCGGGGTGTTTTTTTCCATGGGTTTGGGGGGTTCTGCCGGCTACATGTCTTTTGGTAAAATACATGTTTATTGTGAGAATGTAAGGACAATAAAGAACAGATATTTATCTAAAAAGGGAGGGAGTAGAAGTAGAAAGAAAAACTAAAATGTCAAGTAAAAAGTACAGATGCCTAAAATAAAAATAATAATAATCTACTTCAAACAGAATATAAGTACTTTGTTAGTATTTTAAGTCAAGTTTGCAGATGCTTTGGTGGATACATGTTGTCAGTTTTGTCATTTTTCCACTTCAAAATTATATTATATTTTTATGTCAATTAACTGAAGTATTTTGTTGAATTAACTTTTATTGTTTTTTTTTTTTAAAAATGAAGTATATTTGCAGGTGTCATTTTATAATGTTCATCAGTGTTAGATACTATGACCAGACGTATGTAGTTCTGATGACATCATCGCACACATGTCAGTAAAACCAGTCCACTGTCAGCTCCACACTATTTTATTTATTTTCTCTCATCTACTTTAAAAATAGCAATAACATGACAGCAGAAGCTAATGCATTATTGATACACATGGTGTCAATGATGCATGTGTTTAGACACTAGTGTTAATTTTTAGGCCAAAAGCATCAAAGAGCTGAAATGTATCTACATGAACTAAAGCTGCACAGTCTGAGCGTCAAACATGAACATGTCCTGCAATTACTTTATTTTATTTTATTTGAATACATTTTTTATTAATTTATTTCTTCATTTTTATGTTATTCTTACTTATTTTTTTATGTATTCTTCATTTATTTGTTTTTTTTATATATAATTAAAAATATAAATTGTATATGTATTTGTTTATTTTATTAATTTATTATTTATTTTATTCATTTATTTTTATTTATTGATTGATTTTTCATTTATTTGCCTTTTTAAGTTATTTATTCAGTCATTCATTTCTGTATTTTTTTATATATGTGTTTATTTTTATTCATTTATTTATATTTTTATTTATTTGACCACACAGCTGTCATTTACTTTTTCATATATATATATATATAGTACATGAGTACTAGTACTACTTTCATGTACCCATCAGTAAAATACCAGGTGGCTGTGGAGCCTCTTCTCGTCACATGATGATGGCTGCTGAGATTCTGTTCAGTGCACAAGTGTTTTGTGTGTCACTGTGTCACTGTGCCCCCCCCCCCCCCCTGCTCTCTGTCCTTCAGCTGTGGATGTTTTGCTATCATGGACTGGTTTAATCACCATCACACTGGTACACAGTTTATTTAATGTTACCATTTACCCTGTTACAACCATAACCTAAAAACTGTTAAAGATGTTATAACATTTTGTCAATAATGGGACATTTTTAATAAAATGACATTAATAACTTAATAACTATAACAATAATGTAATAAATGATGTGTTACTTTCTTTTATTTTTCCATTCATGTTCGAAAATGTCTAAATATTGTGTCTTAAAAACAGGGTTGACCAAATCTGCTGTCTGCCTACATTATTAACCTACATTATTGATTAATTATTGGGGGGGGTAATGCAGTACAGATGACTACAGTATTTGAAATTACTCTTCATATTTTTTTCACTTCTGTCCAGTAAATGGAACAACACAGAACAATGACTGGATAGATTTGAATCTGTTCAACCTCTGCATTTACACCATGACTGGAAACATGTTATGATGTTACTGATAGAGAAATGCTATTATATAATGGGTAGTTAATTTATATTATTGACAGTTATTTTATATTATTGACAGTTATTTGATATTATTGACAGTTATTTTATATTACTGGCAGTTATTTTATATTATTGACAGTTATTTGATATTATTGGCAGTTATTTTATATTACTGGCAGTTATTTTATATTATTGACAGTTATTTGATATTATTGACAGTTATTTGATATTATTGGCAGTTATTTTATATTATTGACAGTTATTTTATATTATTGACAGTTATTTTATATTATTGACAGTTATTTTATATTATTGACAGTTATTTTATATTATTGACAGTTATTTTATATTATTGGCAGTTATTTTATATTATTGACAGTTATTTGATATTATTGACAGTTATTTTATATTATTGGCAGTTATTTTATATTATTGGCAGTTATTTTATATTATTGGCAGTTATTTTATATTATTGGCAGTTATTTGTCACAACCTGTCATAACCTTTCACCCAGATCCACTCCAGTTTCACCTGTCCCGCACCGTGCAGCTGCAAGTCGTTGCTGATCTGCAACTATTTAAGCAGTGAGGCGTGCAGTTGCCGGTGCGGGACTCTTCAGTTTGTCACCTCCATAACCTGGATGTTCCATTCACCACCACGGACTCTGGCTGATCATTACCCAGGTTTTTGTTTTCTGTGTCTGTCTTTGTCATTTTTTGCTTCTGTTTTCATTAAATCTGTTTTCCCTTCAGCTTCAGGCACCTTAGTACTTTTGCACCTCACCCATCATGACTATTATTATGTTATTGGTAGAGAAATGTTATTACATTGTTGGCTGTTATTACATTATTGGTAGTAATTACGTGATTGGCTGTTATTACGTTTTCGGCTGTAACGTGCCCCTCCCCCACCCACCCACCCCTCGTTTTTTTCCCCTTTGCGATGTGACGACAGCTCAAGCTTGAGATGAGATGTGCACAGACGTTTGTGTGTGTCATCACTGTGAAAACCCTGCCCTGCAGCCATTTATCAAACCTGACCACACGCACAAGCTTCTGCACATGTAAAACACACACACACACACACACACACACACACACACACACACTGACACTGACTGACTGAGTGATTTATTGATTGAGGTCAGGCTTTCTTAAACAATTTGCAGTTGAGTGCAATGGAGGTTAACGCAAACCTCTCAAGCGCAGCCATTGTGCTTCAGTTCATGCACGTGTGCTTCATATCCTGTGAAGGTGTCCTTAATTTGAGAATTGCTGGAACATTAGCACGTAGCATAGTATCCTTGTTGCCTTGGAAACTGTGCTGTCGATCACAAGATGTCTGTTTTGGGTCGTCTTGCGAGCTTTAAAATACGTGGTGGACGGGGGGGGGTTGTCGTGTGTGAGGGCCGTGACGTGACAGCGATGAGTGGTGTCTCATCTCAGATGACTATCTGCTCTGTATCAGTGTGCGGTGGGTCAGCGGTCCTGTGAACTGCAGGTCACAGGGAATCTGAGAGGAAAAAACACAGTCATGGTCAGAGTAAAACAGGGAATACTCACAGCCTGGGTACTTTAATGTACTAATTTATGATAGGAACGTTTAACACCCAGCTGCTCATGGAAGGTTATAAAGGAGTTATAAAGGAGTTATAAAGGAGTTATAAAGGAGTTATAAATGTGTTATAAAGGTGTTATAAAGGTGTTATAAAGGAGTTATAAAGGAGTTATAAATGTGTTATAAAGGAGTTATAAAGGAGTTATAAATGTGTTATAAAGGTGGTTATAAAGGAGTTATAAATGTGTTATAAAGGTGTTATAAAGGAGTTATAAATGTGTTATAAAGGTGGTTATAAAGGAGTTATAAAGGAGTTATAAATGTGTTATAAAGGTGTTATAAAGGAGTTATAAATGTGTTATAAAGGAGTTATAAAGGTGTTATAAAGGAGTTATAAAGGTGTTATAAAGGTGTTATAAAGGAGTTATAAAGGTGTTATAAAGGTGTTATAAAGGTGTTATAAAGGAGTTATAAAGGTGTTATAAAGGAGTTATAAAGGTGTTATAAAGGAGTTATAAAGGTGTTATAAAGGAGTTATAAATGTGTTATAAAGGTGGTTATAAAGGAGTTATAAAGGTGTTATAAAGGAGTTATAAATGTGTTATAAAGGTGGTTATAAAGGAGTTATAAAGGAGTTATAAAGGTGTTATAAAGGAGTTATAAAGGTGTTATAAAGGAGTTATAAAGGTGTTATAAAGGAGTTATAAATGTGTTATAAAGGTGGTTATAAAGGAGTTATAAAGGTGTTATAAAGGAGTTATAAAGAAAATTATAAATGTGCTATAAAGGAGTTATAAAGGGTTATTAAAAGGGTTACAGAGGAGTTTGTCGGTGCTGTCATGTGAATTCCTCACTTGAGTTTTGAACATCTTTCTAAGCTCTCCAGCTGTTCGTGAAACCGTTTCAAATCTCTTCGGAGTAAACTAAAATAAACACAGCACGGCAGGTTCAAAAGAAGACGTTTTTTCTTAGATCCTGAAAATCTGACATTTTGGGCAACGTAAAGTTTCCATGGAGCAGAGGCCATTTTAGACTTTGAAAACCCAGCCTTGTGTTTGGAGAACAGAGCAGGATGTTGCTGCTTGTGTTGGGATTTGGGAAAAGCTTCAGAGCGTTGTGGAATAACTTTACGTCCTGGTGCACTGTGGGAAATTCCCTTTTATGCTGTTCTATAGTGTGTGTGTGTGTGTGTGTGTGTGTTGGAATGTCCTGAACCGTCCTCGACTATTAAAGGATGTGCTGACCTCAGCTGATGTGTGAACCCTCAGAGGAGACGCTCACTGTTAAGTTTCCAAACACCATCCACTCAAACCCAGCTCCCAGATTTACTGTTTATGGACACCTTGGCTCAGCATCATAATCATGCTCTGCTGTGTGTGATGTTTGTTTGAAGCTGTGGGGGGGGGGGGGGGGTGTAAAGCACATAGTGATCCTTTGAAATGTAAATTCAGGTCTGGTTCAAGCAATATGGAGGACGGTGATGACATAGCGACAGCCTTATGGTGTTTTGATAATGGAGCTGTCTAACCCTGAAGGTCATGTCCAGTACAGTCAAACACAGGGGTCAAAGGTCATTACTTGACAACCAGGCTCCAGCTTTACTTCTGTGGAAAACAGGCATGACTTTCCAATGTTCTGCTCATTCACTCTTTACACACAACGCCATGACGCAGGGCCGGTTCCAGTCAATGTGGTGCCTCAGGCGAATTATGCAATAAAAAGTCAAAGTTATGTGATAAAAAGTCAAAATTATCTGATCAAAAGTCAAAATTATCTGATCAATAGTCAAAATTATCTGATCAAAAGTCAAAATTATCTGATAAAAAGTCAAAATTATCTGATAAAAAGTCAAAGTTATGTGATAAAAAGTCAGTTATGTGATAAAAAGTCAGTTATGTGATAAAAAGTCAGTTATGTGATAATAAGTCAGTTATGTGATAAAAAAAGTCAAAGTTATGTGATCAAAAGTCAAAGTTATGTGATCAAAAGTCCAATAATCGAGGGGTTGGTGGTTCATGTCCCACCTCTGGCTGTCCACATGTTGAAGTGCCCTTAGGCAAGACACTGAACCCAGAGTTTCTCCCAGTAGGGTCAGGCGGCACCAGTGTATATGCAGTGTGTGTGTGAATGGGTGAATGTGAGGAATTGTAAAGTGCTTTGGGCACCAACTGGTACTAAAATGTGTTGTATAAGTACAGTCCATTTACCATTTAGATCAAAAGTTTAAATCATGAGATAAAAATTCCAAGTCACTAAGCACTACCAGAATTGATCCATATATCTAATTTTAATAATTTAGACTTTATATCTCATAATTGTTCTTTTTTAATCACATAATTTGTACTTTTTAACACTTTTTTTTTTCTTTTTATTTTTATCACATTATTTTTACTTTTTATTTATTTTTATGGTCAATTTAATTTGATTCACTAAACTCGATGGTTTTATGTGTGACCTATTGAAGAATCATTTTTAAGGTACTTTTTTTCAGTGTACCTTGAACACGTCTTGACCCAGAGCCACGAGAGATGCTCAGTGTTGATTGGCTCTGGACATGGAGGCGGGACTTCCTGTTGTCTCCAGAGTTTGGACAGCTGTAGTGAACCTGCCTGGACAGTTTTACTTTCTGAGCTTTGAGTCAAATCCACTACAATGAAAG
>CM035790.1:39799765-39897265 GCA_020466265.1 Siphamia tubifer
ACACTGACGCTGTGGAGCGACTGGCTGCAGGGTCTGTATGGTGACCTGAATGGACGCCCTCTGCCTGACCCCCCCCCCCACACACACACACACTCCAACCCCCCCACCCCCACTGTGTTGATGTGGGTGCGTCCATCTGTGTGTAAATGTACAGTATGTGTGCAGTGCGTGAGATGTTTAGCCTGCAGCGCACACTTAGCTAACACAGGCTGCAGGTTTACCAACAGGTCAACTTCTGGATTCTTTTAAAGTCAAGGTAGTAATTATTGTTGTGTTGTGTTAGAGCAGAACAATATGTTTAAGTATGTGTGTGCAGTAGTCACATGACAGGTCCTGCAATTCATTTTATTTAAAGTTTTTTATAATTTTTTATGTATTTGTATATATATATATCGAGTTTTTCACACTATAGGTGCACTGTCAATGAATGAATGGGTTATTTTTGAGGGTTTTTTTCATATAAGTGAAGTCAAAATCATGAGATAAAAAGTCAAAATTATAGGATAAAAAGTCTTGTCTTGTCATCTGAACCCGCTTTATCCTCACTAGGGTCACAGGGGTCACTGGGGGTCTAATCCAGCTACAGTGGGTGAAGGTGGGGTCAGAGGTCACACTGTATGAGTCTCCAGTTCATCTCAGGGCTGAACATATATAGACAAACAATCACTGTCACATTCACACCTATGGGTGATTTAGATTAACCAGTTAACTAGTTAACCAGTTAGCTAGTTAACCTATCAGTGCATGTGTTTGGATGGTGGGAGGAAACCGGAGTGCCTGGCGAAAACCCACGCGGACACGGGGAGGACATGCAAACTCCACACAGAAAGGTCTGGTACGGGATTTGAACCAGGGACCTTCTTGCTGTGAGGCACGAGTGTTAACGACTGCACCACCGTGCCTCCCCTGGTGCCGAAACCCGGGATAGAAAGTATTTTTTTTAATTTGACCTTTATTTACCCAGGTGTGTCCCATTGAGATCAATAATCTCTTTTTCAAAGGAGACCTGCTCTATCAGTGCATGTGTTTGGATGGTGGGAGGGAACCGGAATACCCCGAGAAAACCCACACAGTCAACATGTAAACTCCACACAGAAAGGTCTGGTGTGGGATTTGAACCAGGGACCTTCTTGTTGTGAGGCACGAGTGCTAACCACTGCACCATCACCTGATGAGATAAGATCTATCTATAGAATGAGATAATATGAAATAAAAAGTCAACATTCTAAGTTACGAAGCACAACCAGAATGAATCCATATATACGAAGAAAATTAAAATCTTTTCAGTACTTTATAGTCTGGAAAATACGGTATATGTCAAAACCCAAGACGGAATCTAGCCCAATACTGAAGTGGCCTCCACATATATGTTTTATTAATGAATTATTTAAAAGTCTAAACAGCTTTTAAAAGTGATTACTTTGCTTTCATCAATTATACAATCTGTTTTCATTGTTGATGTATTAACTATAGTGTGTTTGACGTGTTTTAATTCAGTTGTGTTTCACGCATATGATTGATTCATTAACCACATGAGTTCAGCTCGTGCCCTTTTTGTTTTGAACTTTTGCATCTAAACCAGGAAGCATTCATTACTTATTTCAAAGCTGCTCATCTAGCAACTTAGCTTTTCCCACCAAATTCTGTAATCAGATTGTTGTAATCCAGTTACACATGTATTTACTCCTCCAGCCTGAGTGTGGGCGTGTGCATGAGAAACAGCAGCAAAAAGAAGAAAGAAAACAGAGACAGAGAAGGAACTAAAGTAAAGTGCTGTCAAAAATGGTCCTCTGTTTTTGCATGACGGCTGCAGAACAGACCAAAGCATGAAGGTTTCAAATGTAGGAAGATCAAGCATCATGTCATTTATGCTGTAATGACAAAACAGTTTTACACCTTTTCTGTTCAGCTGCATGAGCTTCAGTCCATAACAGAGGTTTATCATCTTTATCATCTCCCCTAAAACAACTCAAAAGCAGCCCCTCCCCAATTATTATCTTATTTTAAAAAAAACAAACATTTTAAACATCTTTATGTTCATATATGTTTAAATATCTATATTTTTAAACACATTTTTACATCTATGTATTTTTGTAACATCTATTTTTACACATTTTAACATTTTTCAGTGTTTTTAACGTCTTTTTAAATATATTTTTACACCTATGTATGTTTTTTAACATCTATTTTTACACATTTTAACATTTTTCAGTGTTTTTAACGTCTTTTTAAATATATTTTTACACCTATGTATGTTTTTTAACATCTATTTGTACACATTTTAACATTTTTCAGTGTTTTTCACAGTTTCAAATCCAGTTCCATATCTATATATGTTTTTTTAAAGCTGTCATTCCATGGTCATTTATTAATATTGCGATATTCTCCATTGTTATTGAATACATTGTGTGTTGGTTCTATTTAAAAAAACACCTGTATTGTTCTGTTTCCAGCAGTTTTTTCACAGTAGAAAACAGCTAATGTAGCATCTCTGATTGGCTCAGAATGTGTGAAGAAACACTCCCCCTCTCACTCTCCATATGTGTTTACCTTTACCAGAGTAACATCCAGCTAGGTTTCATGACGTCACTTGATCCAACAGTTTTTTACAGTTTGTGCAGCAGCTACTGTGGCACCGTCTGCTCTTGTAGATGCTAATGCTACTTCAGATTCGCTGCAATGGAGGAGGGGGTTACCCCAGGTGGGTGGGGCTTAACTCCATCCGTCAGATGGACCGCCTTTTTATGGGTCCCTGGTTCCTGTTGTTGTTTAGTGTGAATGCAGTATGCAGCCAGTGGAGGTGATGAACCACTGTTAAAGGAGCATGTGTTGGTAAGTCTGGGTGAGCCATCACCATGGTAACGCTGGGTGAGCCATCACCATGGTAACGCTGGATGAGCCATCACCATGGTAACGCTGGATGAGCCATCACCATGGTAACGCTGGGTGACCCATCAGATTCCAAAAGGACGAAAGTGGTTTCAGCAGAATGATACCTTTCACATGTCTTCTTTTGCTCCTTACATGTTCTGTAGTTATTAAACCACACGTTTACACATTTTTTCTTTTTTATTCAGGTTTATATTTTTTCATTCCCCTCAACTCCTCTGAACCTCCCCCCACCACCACCACCACCAGGGGAGGCCCCCCTTACTCTCTCTCACTGTCTGGAAGTTGAAATACAACTTCCATTTGTAGTCGTGTGTTTGAAAGTCAAACTGCTGATGTGAAACTACATGCTACGTAGGCTGCAGCCCATGGTCGCACTGAATAGATTATGCAAAACCACAGAGCAATTCTCATTTTCACTTTACCAACACCAGTATGTACATGACTCAAGGGTGGTGCAGCAAACACATATTTAAGATTGGAGGAGACTGCATGAAACCTAAAGGCAATTTATATGTGACAAAACACTGGAATTAAACCATGAAACTCAATCAGTAAGCTTTGTTTTTGTCATACCTCTAATGCAGTGTTTTATGCACCAATAAACTCTGTTTTTGCAGAAATACATTTATTTAAAATACATGATGCTGTTGACCTTAGTACAGCGGTACAAAAGTACAAAGCACATGCATGTGCATCAGTAATGTGCAGACTGACCTAAAGTGAGCAGTTGCAGATCATTGAAAAATATTTGTAATGATATTCGGGTTGTGGTCGTTTGTCATTTGAGATAAACGTGAAAATAACCTGGTAAATATGCTTTATTAACTGAAGTTCCAGTTCAGTATCCTACGGTATGAAGGGAGGAAGAGAGAAAGTCAAGGTGTTAGAGTGGAAGCTCCGGAAACATCCAAACAAAGGTTTAGACACATTCACTGAGATTTTTAAAGATGATGAGCAGCTCCTAGTGTTTATTTTTCTGTGTAAACCAGGTTCTCGACCCCTGGTTTAGATGCTGCGTTAGCGTTGATAAGTTTTGAATGATGAAGCAGAACAAACATATTTTCTTAACATATTAACTTACAAACAATGACATCAGATTTTAACACAGAAATAAATGCAGGTATGAGGAGCTTAAGGCTCCGCCCCTTCCAGGAGACTCATGGGGCCTGAGATCAGAAAATTAATGAATGGTATTCAATGGTAAATAAAATATTAAAATGGCATCTGGTTTGTCATGTGACCTGAATCACACACATGTTGTAGCTCATAATAAATGATCATTATTGATGTGTTTCAGCTGCTTCTGTTAACCAACGGCTGATTCATTAGTGAGTAAAACCTGTTAATAATTTAAACTACACACCTGGAGAACATGTGACGTCACCACAGACTCCACAGCTGAGTGGAGTGTGACGTCACATCCTCCACTCACTGTAGTGTCTTACTAAACCCACATAAAACCTTCCCATCAAAAACAGGTGGTCTGTCTATGACACATCAAATATTTATTATCAAACACTATCATATGTGAATTTCGGAGCACTGGTCAAATGGAATCAGAATTTAGCTTGACTCACTACATTCACTTCCATTCAATTTTTTTTGAGTTGGCACCCATGAACTGGAAGAAGAAGGGCGTCACCTCACCTCCCTAATGTGAGTAAGGTCATGTGACTTTCATAAAGACCATTCACTACTTTTTAAAAATGCGGCTCAGGTCCGTCCCTTTCAAATATATTTCTTACGGTTGTAGGCGTGAGTTAAAAAAGCAGTTGGTTGGGGGTTGTTTAACATTTGACCTGCACATCACTGATGTACATGTACACAGATGTCAACATTTATTTCAAAAGTATCGATAAAAATATAGATATATAGTGGGGTGGGAGACATTGTTTTACTATGTTGCTTAAAATCCCCTTCACACCCTGAAAAGGAATCCTCGTCCAAATAAACTAAGTGTTTTAGTCAAGACCGGACTGGCACACGGGACAACCAGGACTTTTTCCAGTGGCCTGGGGAGTGCCTTCCAGGCCCAGCTGCCTTGGAGCTTTGGTTGAGGGTTCAAAAAAAACAACCCACCAAGCCTTTTATTATGGAGGTACTTTTATTATGTATTATGTATTTATTATTGAATTGTCACAAGAACCATGTATGTGTATGTCTAACTGGTTAAACTGGTCTAACTGGTTTAATGGGTCTAACTGGTCTTGCTGGTTTGACTGGTCTAACTGGTCTTACTGGTTGAACTGGTTTAACTGGTCTAATTGCTTTGACTGGTGTAACTGGTTTAACGGGTCTAACTGGTCTTACTGGTTTGACTGGTTGAACTGGTCTGACTTGTCTAACTGGTTGAACTGATTTAACTGGTCTAACTGGTCTTACTGGTTTGACTGGTGTAACTGCTTTAACGGGTCTAACTGGTCTTACTGGTTGAACTGGTCTGACTGGTTTGACTTGTCTTACTGGTTTAACTGGTTTAACTGGTCTTACTGGTTTGACTGATCTAAGTGGTCTAACTGGTTTAACTGGTCCAATGGGTCTAACTGGTCTTACTGGTTTGACTGGTCTAACTGGTTGAACTGGTCTAACTGGTTTTACTTGTCTAACTGGTTGAACTGGTTTAAGTGGTCTAACTGGTCTTACTGGTTTGACTAGTGTAACTGGTTTAACTGGTCTTACTGGTTTGACTGGTCTAACTGGTCTGACTTGTCTAACTGGTTGAACTGGTCTAACTGGTTCAACTGGTTTAACTGCTGTAACTGGTCTAACAAGTGTAACTGGTTTAAATGGTATAGCTGGTCTAACGGGTTTAAACTCTTTCTGTTAGTTTGTTTCTAAATGAGTGGATGTGAAGCATAAACTGAAACAACTGAAGCATGTGAAGGTGAATAATCTGCTGCCCCCCCACCCCCCAAAAAAAAAAAAAATTATTTTCTTTTTCTTTTTTGCCTCCATGGTGCTGGAATTGTCCTGGATGCTGCAGGATATTCCCGGCCTGAAATCCTGATTCAATCCAGCCCTGGTTTTAGTCCAGTGTAGAGGTTGTAAACAGGGGAAAACTCTGACCAATCAGTGTTGATGAATAATTACACTGATTGGATCCTGAGATGTCTATCAAACTTCAGCCCCCCCCCCCCCCTCCCCTCTGAACTCCATAGCACCCAGAGCTCGTGCACGGCTACAGGGAGGAACACTTCAGGTGAACGAAATTACTACAATTACCTCTGTCATTTTGTACATGACAGTAAATTCAGTATTTTAATAAAAAAGAAAATCAACGTGTATTTTGACTGTGTGCTTGTGTTGATACTATATGTTAATTTCCCTTTAAGACTGTGCGAAAAGTGTGGAGTCACGTGACTCCACCATCCAATCGGAACAGAGAATGATGAAACGGCTGAAAGTTCAAATAAAGAAGCGGCTGAAACGTACGTGGACCAAGTGACGGGAGTCCAGTTGTACTTGTTCCGAGAATACATTTGACATCTGTCCCACAAAGTTTTTCACCTCTAAGGGAGAAGGAGGGGGCATAGACTGTACTGCCCTGTCCCCACATCAGAGGTTTAAAAAACACAAACTAACCCGCGGTTACGGACTAACCCCCCCCCCTGAACTGTGGTCGAGTTTCCCGCTTTTGTCGTATATTTATCATTATTGAGGTAAAACGACCCAATTTATCGTGATATTAAATCAAAATCATATCGCCCAGCTCCAGTCCAAACCCACGGAGTAAACTCGCCCAGATTCACTAGTATAACGGAAAAGACGACGACGACGACGACGACCGAAAAAAAGAAAAACAGTTTTAAAAATCAACTGATAGGATGAAGGACATGAACGAAACAGGATGAGTGAACATCAATGGATTTACAGCTCTGACATCTGCTAAAAGTGGAAAAGGTGCTACTCCACAGGTAAGCTAACATCCTGTTTATGTCATATTTGGAGATATTAATTATTTCAGGCTATTGTATTCACCCTGTCAGTGAGAAAATGAAACACAATGTTCCAGCATGTTTTACTAAGTTACCAACACTGTGTGTAAACTGCTAGTATAACACCATAAGGTATAGGGAGCCTAAGTCTCAGCCTCTTCCGGTCGGTCCACAGGGCCTAAGTTCGGAAAAATTTAACATGAGAGAAAATAATTATTTTCTGGTCCACTTTACTTTATGTCCTGAATCACACATGTTGCACTTCAATTAAAATCATAACCAATTATGTGCGTTTGGAGTTTCTTTGATACGTGTTATGTGATTTATTAGTGTGTAAAAATATGTCATTATTTGGACTCTGTTTGGACTACATATCAGACGTCGCATAGCTGACGTCACAGCAGAAACTTTCCCTGCAAACTTTTCAAAACCGACTTATACCGACTTATACGTTTGATGCTCTTGCCTTCGTCCTGAAAGAAGGAGGTGAAGCTCGCCAAAGTCACAGCCATTTTCAAAGAGTTTAATGGTGAAGCTTGGTGGTGACGTCATATTTGTGAGACGAACGTTGTAGTCCATTACTTACTCTCACATAAAACCTAACGTAACTTTGGATGCCTGTCCAAAGTGAGTGCTTTCTCAATGTGAAAATGTATATTTAAAATTCACAGACACCATATGTGAAAACCGTAGCACATTTCAAACAGGACCAGAAAATTACTTTTATCCCTCCATTGACTCGCGTTCATTTTTTATAGCACTTCGGCCCCATTGCCCGGAAATCGACCGGAAATAGAATCGCGTCACTTAGACTCCCTATTATTATCCTTATCCTTGACCTTAGTTTTCCCACGGTGTTTATTTCATTTCTCTAAACATTTTATTAGCTAAACTTCATGTGGCACAAAATGATAAATGTTGCTTATTATTTTGTTAGTTATGATACTGGCATGTGTTAAAATACTCTGGTAACAGTAGAAGTACTGATTCAACTTATTTACTGAAGTAAAAGTAAAAAGTACAACTTCTCAATTGTAATAAAGTACTGTTGTTTTACTATACATTGAAGAATATTTATTTAACCAAGAGAAAACAGAAATATTTCAAAAATAATGCCTTTAAAAGCAAGTTAGTGTGTAGATTATGTATTTTATTTGGTCATCGCCTACTCAGTTTTGTGGGTATGGACAGGACATTTAGGAAAAATTCAAAAGTCATAAATAAGAGACTTTAAAAAAAATCTAAATCATGGTATTCACAGTTATGTGATTGCATTGTGTATTGCTTCCCCTTTCCAAAGGCCAGTTGTTGCAGTCGTCTGGAATCTAAGTGAGTTCTCCTCTTCTGGGACCTGTGGCACAGCGCTCTCCTCTTCTCTCTGCGCGTTTCTGTGTTGGCGCCCCCCACCGTGTGGGCCGTGTCAGTGTCGCCGTGCCAACGCTGGAGGTGAAGCTGAGCTACAGCGTGGCTACGTCTGGAGGTCAAGGCTAACGTTAGTCGTGGATGTGAAGGTCAGAGCTGCAGAAACGTGCCTCTGTCTTCTTTCACTCAGTGTTACGTGATGAACGGTCCATGTCACCCTTCTATAGCCCCCCCCCCCCTTTCCCACACACACACACACTCACATACATACACACCACCACTCTCCTGCTCTGCTATGATACAGTTGTAAAGTGTAACCTTGGAGACAGGGGCTAATCATCCATCCCATAGTCACCCATTTAAATTCTTCTCCTTCCACATCATCACCACCGCTGTCTCTTTAGACCACAGGTGTCAAATATGAGGCCCGGGGGCCAAATTCAGGCCGCCAAAGGGTCCGTTCTGGCCCTTTGAGCAACGTCCTTTTTCAGGTCACAGTTTCTGTCCTCCAATTATTTTCCTTCTGAAGTGACTTATTTCTCCTGCTGTCACATCTGTTTAGTTTGAACAAGTAACAAGTCTATTCTGAGAATGTAAGGAGGATAAAGTACAGATATTTATATAAATGTAAGGAGGATAAAGTACAAATATTTATATAAATGTAAGGAGGATAAAGTACAAATATTTATATAAATGTAAGGAGGATAAAGTACAAATATTTATATAAATGTAAGGAGGATAAAGTACAAATATTTATATAAATAAAAGGAATAAAAGTAAAAAGTTGCCAGAAAAATAAAGTACAGATACCTAAAAAAACAAAAAAGAAGATGGTACTTAATTGTCATCATCCAATTGTACAATGAAATATGTCCTTTGCATTTAACTCATCCTTCTGAGCAGCAGTGGGCAGCCATGGCTCATGGTCACTTACCTTTACCCTAACAAACATGTTTTTGGGTGATGGGAGCTCACTCATCCAGACACAGGGAGAGAAACATGCGAACTCCAAACCAACTTAAGTACAGTAATAAAGTTGTTTTGCTAAGTTACTTCCTACCTTTGTCCTGGTGTGTCTGCTGGGGCTGTCTCACAGTGCAGATAGAGGTGTGGCATGTGTGTTGCATCGTTTTCAGCATGCATTTCATTGCCCAGTGTGGATGCCTTATATTTTCCGTCCGGTACAAAACGAAACCTCCTTGCGTTGCTGTGTGGGCGGGGCCTTAGAGACCGTGGATCCAAGGTAGTTAAAGGGATTATCTGGAGTAAAAATAAGTTGAGCTCATTTTTATAATAATAATAATGGATTAGATTTCTATCGCGCTTTTCAAGGCACCCAAACCACTTTACATTATTGATCCATTATTCATTCACTCTCACATGTTCCCTCTGGTGGTGGTAAACTACATATGTAGTCACAGTTGCCCTGGGGCAGACTGACAGAAGCGTGGCTGACATTTCGCGCCTACAGCCTCTCTGACCACCACCCAACATTCATACTCATTCATACACCAGTGTGAGTAACACTGGAGGCAAGGAGGGTAAAGTGTCTTGCCCAAGGACACAACGGACTGACTAGGACAGAGCGGGAATCGAACCGCCAACCCTTCAGTCAATGGACGACCCGCTCTCCCAACTGAGCCATGGCTGTTTTAGATGTTTGGTAGTACATACATATGGTCGACAACAACATCACACCATTTGAGTGTACGTTGAGAAATATTGATTTTGCCATTTTAAGCCAAACTGTGTTAGCATGGAAGTGATTGGAAGTCAGCCAGCAGGGACGTATTGCCCACATTTTCCATGTCAGTAAGGGTGTAGTCGCCAAATGAGAACACACCCTTACAATTCAGATCAAATTTGGTTTAATGTGGCCCTTGAGCTAAAATGAGTTTGACACCCCTGTGCTTTAGACCCTCTTCTTCTACCTTCTCATTGCAACAAGCTTCTTTCCTTAGTATTTTCACTGGGTTTTACAGTATTTTCTTAATTATCTGCCGACCACTTTACCCCCCCTACCCCCCCAGCCACTTCTCTCTTTGTTTGTCCTGTGGAAGGACGTTTGTTTTCCTGTGGGGGTAGAGGGGAATCGACATCCAGAGATGAGTTATTGATTAGAAAGCAGGTTGCAGGGGAGAGGTAATGCGACTGACAGAGCGAGAGAGTGAGCAAGAGAGAGAGAGAGAGAGAGAGAGAGAGTGTGAAGACAGGATGACACCTTCAACCTATGACACATACTGCATATTGTTTCAGACTCAGCAGACCCACACATGCTAATGTGCAACCTGGCACCTACATGTTATACATAAGTCCAAATATAGTCCGTATGTAGTCCAAATATAGTCCGTATGTAGTCCAAATATAGTCCATATGTAGTCCAAATATAGTCCATATGTAGTCCAAATATAGTCCATATGTAGTCCAAATATAGTCCATATGTAGTCCAAATATAGTCCATATGTAGTCCAAATATAGTCCATATGTAGTCCAAATATAGTCCGTATGTAGTCCAAATATAGTCCATATGTAGTCCAAATATAGTCCGTATGTAGTCCAAATATAGTCCGTATGTAGTCCAAATATAGTCCGTATGTAGTCCAAATATAGTCCATATGTAGTCCAAATATAGTCCATATGTAGTCCAAATATAGTCCGTATGTAGTCCAAATATAGTCCATATGTAGTCCAAATATAGTCCACATGTAGTCCAAATATAGTCCATATGTAGTCCAAATATAGTCCGTATGTAGTCCAAATATAGTCCGTATGTAGTCCAAATATAGTCCGTATGTAGTCCAAATATAGGCAGTATGTAGTCCAAATATAGTCCATATGTAGTCCAAATATAGTCCATATGTAGTCCAAATATAGTCCATATGTAGTCCAAATATAGTCCATATGTAGTCCAAATATAGTCAGTATGTAGTCCAAATATAGTCCGTATGTAGTCCAAATATAGTCCGTATGTAGTCCAAATATAGTCCATATGTAGTCCAAATATAGTCAGTATGTAGTCCAAATATAGTCCGTATGTAGTCCAAATATAGTCCGTATGTAGTCCAAATATAGTCCGTATGTAGTCCAAATATAGTCCGTATGTAGTCCAAATATAGTCCGTATGTAGTCCATATATAGTCCGTATATAGTCCATATATAGTCCAGAAGCACATCAAAACATCAATAAATATCCACAAACAGCTGTTGTGTCATTTAACGGGACCCGCCTCCAATATCCCGGTCTTCATCTTCATGTTTTCATTGATAATAGAGAGTGTGAAGAACAGGATGACACTTTCAACCTATGACACATACTGCATATTGTTTCAGACTCAGCAGACCCACGCATGCTAATGTGCAACCTGCCATCTACATGTTTTGACATAAACATACACAAATGATCACAGTTGTACATATTAAAATCTGGGTGACACTATATACTGACATAATCACATATTACATAACTGCATTAGACTCAGCATAATTACTGAACTCATATGGTGTCTCTTAACACAGCGTTTTTATTTTTATTTTCTGCAGATATAATTTGGCCCAAAACAATGATCATGGTGGAATTATGTTATGAGGCTAATGATATGTAAGTAGCATTTGGGCTTTTTTTTTTTTAGTTATAATAAAGCACAATAACTAATGCCTTATTGTCAGAGAACATGTTGGCCAACTATTAGTAATGTAACAGTGTCTCCATAGCCTCCTAATGAGTGATTATTGATGATAAATAAGGATGTTTTGGTTACGCTTTACATTACAGATCGCTAATAAGGTGGTAATTCTGTTGTAAATTTGGTGTAATTTCATGGTAATAATGTGTTTTTCAGATGGTGAAATGAAATTAATGAATAGATAAGAGACAAATAAATATAAATAAGTGAATAAAAACAAATACAAAATAAAAAATGAATAAATAGACAAATACAAAAATACATAACTAAATAAAAAAAACAAATTTATAAAAAAGACCAAAAAAATTTCAAACTGAATGTTATAAAATGAATACAAATAACAAATACAAAATACATAAAAAATAATAATTATTTATATATATATATATATATATATATATATATATATATATAAAATATAAATAATTGCCGGACCTGTGATGTGACTATTGCACACATACATTGCAACGTCGATGCTCAAACATTATATTGTGCAGCTGTCGTACGATAATATAAAATATCACTTACATGTATAATATATGTATATATATATATATATATATAAATGGAACAGATAACATATATACATATAAATGGATAAACATATTTACATGGATTCATTTTTGACTAGTTGTTGTAAATGATACCATTGAACGTCACTTGTTTAAATGAAGGGAGTTTTGCTGCAGAACTTTTATTGGATTTGGCAACCTGGAAATAATGACAGCTGTTGTTTAAATTTTGGTAAATTTTACTTTAACTATTCCCCAAAGCCTTCAGTGAATAGATCAGAGTTGACAAATGAGGTCTGCAGAGCTTTGGCCAGTTTAGTTTTAGATCTGTAATGAATGGTCAGGATCATGTTCATGGGTCCAAGAGGACAGAGGATTAAAAATGAATAATAATACATTTAAAATGTAAAATAAGAGTAAGAGTAGAGATGATAAAAATAAACAACAATATTTTGTATTAAAATAAATAAATAAAACATTAATAAGAGTGATGATAATAATAATATTAAATAATAAAAATAATAATAATATGAATAGAGATGATAAAATAAATAAAATACAATTAATAATAATAATAATAATAATAATAAACAAAGTAATAATAAAAGGAGTAGAGATGGAAAAAGGATTTTTTTTATTTAAAAAAAAACAGGAGTAGGGACGATTAAAATTTAATAATAAATAAAAACAACCAAAATTATTATTATTATGATGATGATGATTGATTATTATTATTAATAATAATAATAATAATTATCATAAAAGGAGTAGCAATGATAAAAAGTAAATAAATAATAATATAATAATAAAATTAGTTGAGATGATAATAATCAAAAAAAAATCTAACGGCAATAAATACATTAAATTAATAAAAAATGTTTAATAAGTAATGATAATAAAATTAATTAATTAAATTAATTTAAAAATACTAATAACAATAAAAAAATAAAAAGCAGTAGAAATGTGAGTAGATGTATAATTCAGGGTTCATCTCAAAGTCTAGATCCACTTCTTCTGTCTCTTCATCATCATCATCATCATCATCATCATATAACGCTCGTTCTATAATTGTGTGTGACTCGTAGCTGTCAGACTTTATTTATTTACAGTAGAGTTTGGTTTTTATTTCCACACAAAAACCTTATGGAGCAGTGAAAGTGGACATTCAGAAGAACTGAGCTCAGGCTGCACATGGTCGTCAGTTCCTACGTTTGAACAAATAAATGACAAAGACAAAGGAAATGAACTTTTCCTCTGACAGTCAGATGTTTTAACACCGTTCTATAAATAAAACAACACACGCTTGGATCTGCATCACATGCACGGACAGATTTATGACACCAGCACGTTTCTAATTTGACAGAGCAGAGAATATGTTTTCTACAGAAAAGGTTAAAATAAAAAATAAATAAAAACTGCAAAAAAACACAAGATGTAATTTATACCCTGAGACATTATTTCATGCACAGTTGTCCATGAAGAGATGTCTTTTTTTTTCCCTGGGAGCAGCATATGTTCTGTCAGACACCGGTGGACGCATGTGTGTGTGTGTGTGTGTGTGTGTGTGTGTGTGTGTGCAGGAAATACACATATTTAACCCTTTATTGTCCTGAACTCATTTAGCTAAAAACAGCTGGAAAATGCTTCTGCTAATGAAAACTGACACTGTTCTTTTCTGCCTCAATTAGAGCCACGTGTAGACATTTTTTTATATGACGAGATTAATGTTGAAATTTCAACATTAAAGGGATAGTTTGTATTTTTCACATGAATCCGTATGGGGTCAGTGTCTTTACTCTAGTGCACCCACAGTGACTTACCCCCGACAGTGTCCAGTGAGTCGAGTTCTAGTCACTCACAGGACACTGGTGTGTAAAGAGAAAAGAGGAGGAAAAAAGGAGAAAAAAAATAAACAAAATGGTGGGAAAATAAAATGAAAATGAAAAATGAAAAAAGAGGAAGGGAAAATAGAGAGAAAAAGAAGGAAAATGGGGCAAAAATTAAAAAAAAGGGGGAAAAAGAAAAAAAGGGGGAAAATGGAAGAGAAGAGAGAAAATGGAGAAAAAGTAAGGAAAAAATGGGGAAGTAAAGAAAAGAGAAAAGGGGGGAAAATTAATCCAAAAATGGAAAAAAAGAAGAAAAAACAAAAAAGGGCAGCAAACTACTTTCATCAGTTGTTGGTCAGTGTTGGCGGCTGCTCCATGCAGGTGCACAGCATTTTTGCTTCTTTTGTTGACTGTTTTGTTTTTGTTTTTTCCTTAGGAGCAGCATATGTTCTGTCAGACACTGGTGGAGGCATGAATGTAGCAGCACTCCAAAAGCTAACGTGTGTGTGTGTGTGTTTGTTTGTGTGTGTGTGTGTGCGTGTGTGTGTTTGTTTGTGTGTGTGTGTGTGTTTGTTTGTGTGTGTGTGTGTGCGTGTGTGTGTTTGTTTGTGTGTGTGTGTGTGTTTGTTTGTGTGTGTGTGTGTGTGTGTGCGTGCGTGTGTGTGTGTGTTTGTTTGTGTGTGTGTGTGTGTGCGTGTGCCAGAGCCTGTAGTGTGTTGCAGAGTTGTGTAGCATGTTGACTTGTGATCTGATGCTATCACAGTCTCCAGTCTGGACCCAGTCAGTAATGGGCTCACGTCCACGCATCACTTTCCGTCGTCAAACCCTGACATCCGACAGGACTCCGACAAAAGGAGATGAGAGTGTTTTAGCTGGCCGGATCGCAGCCCGTTATCGTGGATAATCATCTGTGATATTCAGCATTCCAGACCATAGAGCCCAAACAACCGGGAGACAATCTCTACAAACAAACACGATGCGATTATGAATGCATTACCGTCCCACAGATGGCCAATCAGCACGCAGGGACATGTCATGGCAGCGTCAGGAATTAAAGAGTCCTCTCAGGTTTCTGACACACACACACTGGAGATGATTGACATGATGCAAACAGTCGCTGCTGCTTTAGATGAGGTGCACTTCATCCCCCCACCACCACCTCCTCCTCCTCCTCCTCCCCCGTCATGCTTTCAGTCAGTCTGTCATTTAGTTACATCACAGCTAACGGCTGCAGAGTATTAGAAAATAAAAAACAACTGACATTGCAATTTTTTTGTCTTTTAAACCTTAATGCAGGGGTGTCAAACTGCGGTCCTCGAGGGCCGGTGTCCTGCATGTTTTAGATGTTTCCCTCTTCCATTCCACCTGGAGGCCATTGCATCATTATCAGTCTGATGAGGAGCTGATTATTAACTCTTTAAGTGTCAGTGCTGATGCATTCTGAATGGATGATTTTGTTTCAATATTCAGAAAAATTCAACCATTTTCCTTTTAGTTTTGTGCATGGACAAGGTGCCAAAAAGCAAGAGTTTTTTTTTTACATTTTATTTAAACATTTTTTAAAGGCAAAATTAAAATTGCTGGGACCAAATTTCAATAGTAGTTTTCTTCTTTAGTCTTTTTTTTTTCAAAATTTTCCACATTATTTGTCATTTTGTAAATATTTATTAGTTTTTGTTGCTCATTTTGTTTATTTTCTACATTTTGGATTTTTTTATTGTAGTATTTTTCTTTGATTTTCTGCCATTTGTGTCTTACTTTGCTCATGTTACCAATTATTTTGTTAGTTCTCAGAAGTTAAAGGGTTAAACTGAATCACATGGAAGAGGGAAATATCTAAAACATGCAGGACACCGGCCCTCGAGGGCTGGAGTTTGACACCTGTACCTTAATGCGATATAACCTGACTGTCAGATGGTATCACCACACCACCTGGACCCTCCACAACCGATCTGTTTTCATAGGAGGGGCCTTATTTAAAATCCTTGCATGTGATTAGATAAAGAATCTGTCCATCATCTTGACAGACTCAGTGCTACCGAACACTAGCTAGCAACATCTGTTACGGATGCGGTTGTCATTTCTTCCTCCCAGTTCCATTGCTGTAAAACCTAATTTATACCCTCTGTTAATTATGGAAATGGACGTTTTCATCTGGTTCTGGAGGTAGTGTCACCCGTCAGTTTGTCCGTTGGTCAACAGTTTAGCGATCCGATGAGCTCCAGTTGAACTGGAACAATGCTACAGGACACTGTGGAGGCAGAAGAGAGGCCGACGTGTAAAACCCACGAAGAAGGTTCCTGCTAGGACTTTAAAAATGGCGACGGAGGATAGAATTAGTGAGCTGGTCAGTGGATATATCCATCTGTATGATGTGACGGTACCTGGGCACAGAAGCACTGAAGATGCTTCTCATCCATCTGACTCATCAGTAGAACCAATGACACCAGTTCACCATCAACTGGACACACACTCCATTGTCTTGTGCGTGTATTTCTGGTCAGTTTTTCATGCCTCCACAGTAAATACATCAAAATCACAGCTTCAATAGACGCCAGGTTTCTTGAACCCTCGGCAGTGTGACTCGTTACTGCCCCCTAGAGGATTTCAAACGCAACATAGAGGCATAAATACCAGCTCAGGGAGTAACGTCTGGAACAGAAAGATGAATTTTGTCTCATTCTGGAGGAATAAATTGACTTGGTCCTCTACCAACACCACCAGGGGGGTACCACAGTAACCAGGGGCTTCTTTATCCACCAGTGAAGGCATCTGATAGATCAAATTCTTGCCAAACGTGGTCGGAAGACGAGTGAAAACACAATTTCCATCAACAAACACTTCCAAAGTCGTCCTCTGTTCATGTTTTAAGGAATGATACGACACTGGTCCAGTCTATATGGACCCTCAGATACCTAACACACGCTGCCATTGTTGTGTATCTGAAAATACTACACTGCCGTTGCTAATGTCACACCAGTCACAACGCCGCTGGGTAGTCCCACCCTGACACACTGATTGGCTTTTTCGTTTAGAAGAAAACCTGAACCTCGCAGTACTCAGATGGTTGCGTGAGTGTTGCGCAACGCAACCAGATGACGTGTAACGAAACACAGCCAGATGACGTGAATCAGGTTAAATATGTTATATTTCTATAAAGTAGAGATATTTCTATATTAGGAGTATGAAGTACATATATTTATGAACAAATATAGGGAGTAAAAGTCAAAAGTTTACAGAAAAATAAATGATTACCAGTCATTCCACTTTCCTCATTTGCTCTGAACATTTTACTCGAATAAACTCTACGCTGTGACCTATTTAATTTCTAGGTGAACTTTTCTAACTGGTGCTCGTACGCAGCCTTTGCACATGTAAACGTCTGCTGCTGCCACCAGTCCCTCCCTTCCTTATGCTGCAGCACTAAATGATTCAAATAGTTGCAGTAATGACTGGAGGCAACGAGGGCAATGGTGGAGGTGAATCTCTCTCTCTCTCTCTCTCTCTCTCTCTCTCTCTCTCGCTCTCTCTCTCTCATCAGCACCATCAATCCATTGATTATCTCCAGAGGAACACTGATGGGCAGCAGCCACTGCGGTGTGCAAGGGACGACGGCAGACATGGGGGCGGAGCCTGTGGTCCAACACACCTATGAGAGAGAGAGAGACGGTGCCAGAAGCTTATTTACTCTACTACCTGCTTTATTAACCCTTTAACATCCTGGGCGAATTTAACTTCAAACGGCTGAAAAATGTCTGTAAAAGTCAAACGGCAGCTGTTCTTCAACCGTTTGGAGTTGGAACACCCTGGAGTTTGGACTAAAACACTTATGGTTAAATTTAACAGGTCAAAAGATGGAGATTCAAAGACAGCCATACATTTATGTCGCCTTAATTTTGGCCAAAAATACAATAAAATACAGTAAAAGTGTACTAAAAGAGTAGAATAGGGTAAAGTGCCCTAAAAATAGATAAAAAAAAAAATAAAATGTACGAATATGGTTAAAACTACACTACAATTCACTAAAAATAAAGTGAAACGCACTAAAAATAAAGAAGAATGTACTAAAATAATCCAAAATCCACTGAAGTACAGATAAAAGAATGGGTTCTTTGGAAAAGAAACACCCTGGAGTTTAGACAAAAACACTTTTACTGTAAAAGTCAAACCAATGAGATAAAAAGTTAAACTCATGAGATAAAAAGTCCAAATTCCAAGTCAGTAAACAAAACCATAAGAGTCCTTATACAGTATCGGGCGCTCTGTCGTCTTTGGAGGAAATTAAAGTATTTTAAGTGTGTCATATAGTCTGGAAAATTCAGTTTATATATTATATTTATTAAAATAATATGTTCATGGTGATAAAAGGTTAAGTCGACCCCTTCAGTCAGGCTCCACTGCAGCAGCTGCCTGCCCCCTCAGCTCAGCGGCGTCCTCCGCTGCTGCTGCTGCTGCTGCTGCTGCTGCTGCTGCTGCTGTTGTCATTGTCAGGCTTTAGCATCAAATGTGCTCTGCAGTCGGAACGCCACAATAAAAAAAAAAAAAACACCTACTTGTGAACATGACCATGCAGCAGCACACCACCTCTTAAGCCGCACCGCCACGCCGCCGGACCCGCTTGCCGCACGGACCCGCGGCGCCTAATGAGACGACATTATTTATAGTCCTGTGTGACAGCAGTGGCCTCACCATTAGACTGATAATGAGTCACTGGGATATTGATGGATGCTTGTCTATATTGGTATTCTCCAAGGAACTGGAGCTGCCACTTCTCCGGGTTGCCGTGGATACCAACGTCGCCTGCTAAATGACCCAATAATAATAATGATAACAATGACAGCACTATGTCGAGATTGAGTTTTAAAACCACAGGGAGAAGGATGCAGGCCAGAGAGAGAGAGAGTAATGAGGATGGTAAGGTAGTGATACAAATGAAAAGAGGGGGAAGTAAATGTGAAAGGGGGGGGGGGGGGGGGTTTGTTAGTAGTTTAGTTTGGGTAGAGGGTGTGTGTGTGTGTGGGGGGGGGGGCAATCGATGATCAGTGAAGTAGCATTAGCATTGTTCACACATCCCCAGCCTCCTCCTTACCCCCCCCCCCCCCACCTCCACCCAAACATCCCCACCTCCACACCACCCCTTCTTCCTCTTGCGGCCTCACATTCTTTCTTGCTGCAGCGTTGCCATGGTGACCAAGAAATGTGGGAATACCTCTGTCCTTCAGAGAGAGAGAGAGAGAGAGTAAAAGAGAAGGGGGAGATGGAAGAAGACAAAATGGCATAAGTGAAGAAGGAAGGAGTGGAGTTAGAATGTTAGACCTAGTTGAGTCTGTTCACACATTAAAAGTCTAAAACACGGAGAATCTTCACACAAATAAGTGTGTGTGTGTGTGTGTGTGTGTGTGTGTGTGTGTGTGTGTGTGTGTGTGTGTTAATGCAACTGCCTTTGCTCTGCTGCACTTCCATGAAAGAGAGTTAGTGGAAACACTGGGCTTGTATACACACACACACACACACACACACACGTTAATCAGTGACTTTCCAGGCTCCAGTATATTTACCTGCTCTGTGTGTTGTGATGTGAGGCCACGGTTACCATGACAACCCATCCTGACTGAAAAAAAAGTCTCGGCGCCTTTTGCTTTCCGTTGCGTAGCATGTTTTCCTCACCTTGTTTACCTTAAATTTTTTGCATTAGCACAACCAGAGGAGTCACCCCCCCCACACACACACACACACACACACACACACTGATGCTGCTCCTGTCGTGCCTTTCTCCCGCATTGCTCTCACTCTCACCTTCCTGCCAACCTGCTGCAAAGATCCTCCTCAAATTCATTTTATTGGCAGCTAGCATTTCCATGGAAACATCTCGAAACCATGGCAACTATTTGAACAGAGCCAAACGCTTTCAGAACTGCTGCACTCATCCCCTCGCTCTACCTCTTTTCTTCCCTCATGCTATCTTTATTCTCTCCTTTTCCTTTTCATATTGTCCCTGTCCATCTGCATATGTGTGTGTGTGTGTGTGCGTGTGTGTTTACCTGCAAAGGTCTTAAATTATGGGATGGGGTCAACAGTAAAGTTTTTGTGTCTATACTTCATTACACACATGCATGGACTGGAGCGATGGTAGTAATGATAGGTTTTAGCTTTAGTTGTGTAAGCTAGTGTGGCACGATGTGGGATAAAAACTGATACTGCGATTTTTATTTTTTTAACCTTGTGATATATGTATATATATATATATATATATATATATATATATATATATATGAAGAGTTCATTTGCAAAAACAGATAACTCCATTTTTCGTTTTTTTTTTCAGAAAATTGCATTTTTTACTCTACATTCTAGGTAATACTCATTGATTTGATATATTATTTATTCAATTTAGTGGCTCTTACCAAATGAAATAAATAATATATCAAATAAATCAGTATTATTTGTGGAATGTAGAGTACAAAAATGACATTTTGTGAAAAAAAAGGAAACTGGAGTTATCTGTTTTTGCAAATGAACTCTTCATATATATATATATATATATTGCAATATGAAAAAATCCTCAGGAGTAAATAACAGCTGTGGTGACGGCGCTAACGGTCGAACAGATTAGTGGTGGACACTGAACATATGTTTAAGTGTCATCCTTCTGTAGCTGAAATAATGAAATAGAATTAATAATTAAAAATAAAACATTTAAGTAAATATGATAAATACATGTAACAATGACATTAAAACTTCAAAAAATATGTACGAATAAAAATAAATACAAAAATGAAATGCATAAAAAGTAAATGAAAAATGTATTTTAAAAAAATTTAGAAAAAATAAGAAAAATACATTTACTAAATTAAGAAAAATGTTAAAATAAATATATACAAATAAATGAATGAATTAACAGTAATTTAATATGGTTTAAAAAGATTTTTAAAAAATGAACGCATAAATACATTTAAAAATAAAAAAATATGTACTAATACAAAAATTACAATAAATAAAATGAAATCCATAAAAAAGAATTTTCAATTTTAAAATAAAAATCAATGCAGAAATAAATATATATAAAACATTTAAAATAAAATTACATAAATTTAACACATTTTTTAAATAAAAAAATACAAATAAACAAAAATAATAAAACAACATAAAAAAATAATTGTAGGAGCTGAGATGTGACCACTACTACAGTTTACTGCGCAGCTGGATGTGACAGGTTTTAGCTTTAGCTTTAGCTTGAGCTGATTGTCTGGGACACATGCTCGTGTGTGTGTGTGTGTGTGTGTGTGTGTTTCATGTTTGCACACACCCTGTAAGAACTAAACATGATTATGGATGAGTGGCTAACACATAAGCCTCCTCTGCTACTTCACTACTTACCTTGAGCTTGTCCTCTCCAGTGTTTCAGCATCATGCTTGTCTGTCACACTGCCCCCCCCCCATCCCTCGGGCTGCAACCTGATGATGTGAACTGGAGGAAAACTCAAGCGCATGGCTGATCAGTCACAGCAGCTCACTCCTGGAAAACATTTGGTACAGATACACATACGCTGAATGACCTCCAACAATGTCAAACTTAGACCAAGGCTGTGTTTGAAACCACATACTTTACTAAACTGCTGCACTGAAAAAAGTACAACATTGAATCAACTTAAAAATTCTTCTTCAATTTTAACTTTTTATCTCATGATTTAAAAAAAATAATAAAAAAAATCCCGTCGTCAAAGTGTCGTCAAAACACACTTTGACGACATATGCATTTCAAGGAAACTATGAAAAGTGGTTAAAGTAAAAATATTTCACCAAACGTCTGTCAACAAACATTGTTGAAGGTGAAAGTGACAATTAAAACAAACACAATGGTATGAAAATGACCCACATGTCTGGTTCATGTCATGTTTAATATTCAGTCAGTGAAGACACATTTACCCACTGACACCAACCTACATTTTATTTTACTTTTAACACATATTTCATACAAAAGGTCGATACTTTTATACATTTGAAATCTTTGTCGGCACAGCCTGTTCTCACTGCTGCCCTCAGGGAAGAGGTACAGGTCCATCAAGGCCCGCACTTCGAGATTCCTGAACACTTTTTATCTCAGTGCAATCAGGGTACTGAACACTAGCGGGACACAATAGCTACCTCAGCCATTGCCCACTGTGCAATATATTTATATATTTTTTAGGGCTGGGCGATTTTCTCTTTTAAAAAAATCTCAGATTTTTTCCCAAAAAACTCGATTCACGATACGATTTTTTTCCCACGTGGGCTAAATGAAAATGAAAACACTAGAAACGTGGTTTCTTTCGTCTTCTTTTTTTAAATTAAATAACATGTAAAGCAAAAATACTTCTACAAATAACTGTAAATAATAAATCAGTTGTGCAAAAGGTGCAACTACAACCTAGACTTTTCCTACATGAACTGTAGTAAGTCCAGACATATCCACCACTGTTACAGGAAAAACAGTGCAAAAAAAAATAGTGCAAAAGATACATTTTGTTGGAAAAAAGAAAGCTTAAAATATTTTAACAACTAAAACAATATACATTAATACTCATATTATATGAAAAACATTGTAAAAAAACGTAGTAGTGCAAAAGTAAGATAAAAATAAAACTAGTAACATTTTTACTTTGTAAGGACAAAATAAAACAAAACCTTATTATCAATCAAACTACTTCAATAAACCTGAACATGTTACCAATATTTTGGATATATGATGTTATTGTCTGTTATCGCTCCCCATCGTGCTCCATGTTTATCATAAGGTGCAGAGTCCTGCACTGGTTCGGGTACCCGTGGGTGAACCGCAGATTTTCACGAAACGGGTGAAAAATGTTGTGCTGTGTCGGATACGGGTTCAGTTCATTTATAGCGGGTCGTTTGGGTGCGGATTTTTTTTTTTCGTCGGAAAACGAGTCGGAGTTTAAACATGACGGGTACGGGTGGTTGCGGTATGTCAAAATCAGAACCGTGCAGGACTCTGATAAGGTGTGCCACGAGAAAAGCTTTCAGTCAGTGTTTGTTGAACATTTTGAAGAAGTACTGGCAGCGCTAGTCTCTGCCTTTTCTAAGAGTTCTGCCCCCCCCCCCATTGGATGCTTTCGCTTCAGATGTGCAACTACAGAAAGCAGCCTGGTTCATGGTTTTCTTTTTGCGAGGAAAAAAAGTGCGTGTGGAGGGGAATCGGATTGCACGATTTTCCTAAAATATGAATCGATTTTGTCATAAAACTCGATTTTAAATCTAAATCGATTTTTTGCCCAGCTGTAATATTTATATATATGTTTATATATTCATATATTTATTCACGCTACCATGTTCTCTAATGCACTTTTACATTGCCTCCTGTAAATGTTTTTATACATCATACTTTTATTCTATTTTAATCTCCTTCTGTAATTTCATGCCACCAGAGTTGTCTTTTAAATTTCATTATGCATGTGTATGTGTATGATGACAATAAAAGGATTCGATTCAATTCGAAAGGGTTTGAGGGGGTAGTATTGGAACGAATCAGGCTTTTTTACATGTAAAATGCAACTATTCCCCCCCAAAAAAATCACAGTACGAAAGCACTTCTTGAACAAATTAGTTTGGTTAGTTGAGGTTCCGCTGTATGTGTTTTGGAACACAGCCTTAGAACCCTTTTAAACAGGTGTATCTCCATTTTCTTTAAGCCTCACGTGTGAAGGCATGTCCAAGCGTGTAGAATACCAGTCAGCCATCAGCGCACACATGACCTTTGTGTAAAAGGGCAGGCGTTACTCACTGCTCACACGACGACAACTGAAACAGAAATAAACCTCTTGAATCTCAGCCGTAGGGAGAAACACTTTGGTCATGTTAACCAAGCATGTGCCAAAACACCTGCTGGGCTACAGAAGAATAAACACCTTTCAGGCAGTGGAGAGGTCAAGCTCAAACATAAGAAGTAGGACCCCAGGGGTGTCAAACTCCAGTCCTGGAGGGTCAGTGTCCTGCATGTTTTAGATGTTCCCCTCTTCCATCAAACCTCGAAGACATTCTATCATTGTCTCAACTGAGGAGATGATTATTAAGAACTGTTCCAGGAGTCATTCCATGGTTATATCAGTAATATTTCTGTGTTCTTCATTGTTATTGAATGCATTGTGCGTTCGGGTTGCTTTCGTGGATTAAAGTACTTCGGCCCACGTACCGGCCTGTAGCGATTTAAAAACCCATGTGTTTATCCCATGGCTTTCATGTGTGGTCATTTTCTACTAATGATGCTTAAGAAGCACAATGCTCTGGTTCTGAAACTAACAGCATTAGCCAATCAGAAGCACAAAGGGGCGGGTCTTAATGCAACAGTCCTCGAAGGCGATGGAGAGAGAGAGAGATAGCGAGAGCGCAGAGTCGCATTTCATGGAGTGAGAACGATGCAGTTTTTGAAGCCAGGGGAAAGTACCCTCACCATAGACAAAAAATAAATGATGGTGGGCGTGGCTTGAAGAGATCGGACCACATGGCGAGCCATTTAGCAGTTGGTGTAAGAAGTGGAGAAAGCCAGGCGATTGTTTCTGCACGCTCTGCTCCAGGAAGCTTATGGGCGTGTCCAGCTGCGTGAACACGAGTCAGACCCAGGTCACAGAACAGCTGTTCGTTCTGTCCCACACACGACACCGTCATGAAGACTCATAGACCACAGGACCCTATGGTGATGTCCAAAACCAGAGGATGAATGACCCCGTCCCCTGGGAAATCGCACCAGGTGTGTGTGTCTATATATTTATATATATATATATATATATATATATATATATATAAACATATAGTTGCATGGGTCTAAAAAGTTCAGGCTCAGTTTTTTTTTCTTTGCTTTAATCCCTGTGTTCAAAACGGTCCTGATAATAAAACAGATAAATATGTTTAGACAGTTTAGTAAAGTTAAACACACTGATTAATGCTTCTCAAGTAAGTGAATGAGATTAATATGAAGATAATTGAGCTGTATTTTTGTGTTGGCATGTGACTGGGTGGTTTTATATTTTATTCATATTACACCATGTTTACAAAGTAGCCTGGTCTAGTTTTTCTAAGTGGTCTTAACTAAAACACATTTCTCCATAGGATAGTTTTGCTGTTAAATCTCTTCCAGGCAGTTGGCAGGATGTAATGCTTCCTGACACTGGCTAGAAGCATTTAATATAGAAAAAAAACACATTAGATTAGATGCTTTACTCATCATTACCTAAGATTGGGTGGGTGGGGGGGCACAGTTGCTTTAAATGTGTTAAAAAAAAGGTAAAAACACACAAACATGTTCAGATGTGTTGAAAGGGACACATACATACATGTTATAATGTGTTTAAAAAATATATTTTAGCACATATAGAAATGAAGATGAAGGTGTTTAAATGTTTTTTCATTAAATTAAGATAAAGATGGGGTGGGGGGGCACCGCTGCATTTGGGTTGTTTCTTGGAGGGGTGTGATTAAAAACCCTAAATTCATAGTGTGTAATTTTGCAGAAGGACAGACAGTTGGACTGTTTGACTGGACGTTGTGTCCACAGTCACATGGATCGTCACAAGTCCATTAAAAGTGGTCGATTTTTACGAGGTAGATATGAGAGTGACGGTACCGTCTGAAAAAGAGATGAAAAGCCCCTCCAGTACTTACGGTACTTTTGTGTGACTTTGTGCCAAAGGAAGAAAAAAAAAAGTGTCTTTAAGTGTGTAGTTGAATGTTTTAGATCCATCAGTAATAATTGATAGGTGTCCACGGCTTTGATTTGATCTGAAAGATGGAATTGTCAGACGGTGTTCTAATGACGAACTAACTAATGACAACACGACCGATCATATCATTTCTGTCCTTAATGATAAAAGAACAAGTACAGATAAGACGCCCTGAACGTCCTCATCAAAGACAACATGGACAAATATAGAAAAGGTTTGAAAGTGTGTGATGATGAGACTCCAATAAAAGAACCCAAAAGCACATCTTTATATTTTTAGAAAATGTTCATCTTCATTTCTATATGTGTATATTTCTATAGTATATTTTTAAACAAATTTTAACATCTGTGTGTGTGTTACTTCATGTCTCTTTTATGACATCTTAACATTTTTATGTGTTTTTAAACATCTATTTTAATATATGTTTAACAATATTTGTCTCATTTTCACTTCAGGTGTGATTTTTCCCTGAACATGTACTTTAGTTAGTTAACCACATGTACTTTAGTTAGTTAACCACATGTACTGTAGTTAGTTAACCACATATACTGTAGTTAGTTAACCACATGTACTGTAGTTAGTTAACCACATGTACTGTAGTTAGTTAACCACATGTACTGTAGTTAGTTAACCACATATACTGTAGTTAGTTAACCACATGTACTGTAGTTAGTTAACCACATGTACTGTAGTTAGTTAACCACATATACTGTAGTTAGTTAACCACATGTACTTTAGTTAGTTAACCACATGTACTGTTGTTAGTTAACCACATATACTGTAGTTAGTTAACCACATGTACTTTAGTTAGTTAACCACATGTACTGTAGTTAGTTAACTACATGTACTGTAGTTAGTTAACCACATGTACTGTTGTTAGTTAACCACATATACTGTTGTTAGTTAACCACCTGTACTGTAGTTAGTTAACTACATGTACTGTAGTTAGTTAACCACATGTACTGTAGTTAGTTAACCACATGTACTGTAGTTAGTTAACCACATATACTGTAGTTAGTTAACCACATGTACTGTAGTTAGTTAACCACATATACTGTAGTTAGTTAACTACATGTACTGTAGTTAGTTAACTACATGTACTGTAGTTAGTTAACTACATGTACTGTAGTTAGTTAACCACATATACTGTAGTTAGTTAACCACATGTACTGTAGTTAGTTAACCACATATACTGTAGTTAGTTAACTACATGTACTGTAGTTAGTTAACTACATGTACTGTAGTTAGTTAACCACATATACTGTAGTTAGTTAACCACATGTACTGTAGTTAGTTAACCACATATACTGTAGTTAGTTAACTACATGTACTGTAGTTAGTTAACCACATGTACTGTAGTTAGTTAACCACATATACTGTAGTTAGTTAACTACATGTACTGTAGTTAGTTAACCACATATACTGTAGTTAGTTAACTACATGTACTGTAGTTAGTTAACCACATGTACTGTAGTTAGTTAACCACATGTACTGTAGTTAGTTAACTACATGTACTGTAGTTAGTTAACCACATATACTGTAGTTAGTTAACTACATGTACTGTAGCCCCTGGTATAACCTCCTGAGACCAGCAATGAATTTTTGTCCTCTGTGTGGGACAAAAGTTTGACAGTTTTCCTTAAATTCTGTCCATTGTGAAGGATATTCTATGAAAAAATAATTAAACAAATGAAAATACCACATTTCCCTCACTATAAGGTGCACTGGAGGTGCACTAAGTGAACCTAAATAACCACAATAACTCACAAACTTGTTGAGACAAAACGCACTCATATTCTAATAAACTCATGAGATAAAAAGTCAAAATTGTGACAAAAAGTCCAAAGTATGAGATAAAAAGTAAAAATCATGAGATAAAAAGTGAAAATTCCTAGTCCCTAAACACAGCCAGTATTAATCCATATATAAGGTGCACTGTCATTTTTGGAGAAAATTAAAGTATTTTAAATGTGCCATATCGACAGGAAAATACAGTAAATAAATTCAAATAATTTTAAAAAATATCTGAAAAACCAGTTTTATTCTGCAGTTTCTAATGAAGACAATCTTAAAAAAGCTGAAGTTTTGAGGATAAAACATTCATCACCACAGAGCTGGAATTATAAAAATGTCTTATTTAGTTTTTACTCTTTTTTTTTTTTCAACTTTCCTTTTTTATTTTTATACGCCGCAGCTTTTCCTCAGCTTGTGATTTTTCCAACTTTGGATTCCTTAATGTAAGGCATTTCATTTTTCTGTAGCGAGTAAAGTTGAATTAGTGTAATTGTTTTAATGAAAAGAGCTGGAGGCGTTTTTGAGTCTTTGTCCCGTAACAGCAGATGAGCCGCTCTCACCTACAGCTACGACTGTCGCCAAAGTGAGAAGAAAAAGCACAGAAGCAGCAGAAAAATAGGAAATGGAAGAGAGTCACAAAAACAATAGTCTAAAATAATAATAGTATTACTAAACATACTGCAGATGAAAGCAGCAGCAGCAGCAGCGTTATACCCACGTCTGTTCCCCAAAGACCTGCTGAGGATTCACTCAGTGGGAAAAAAAAAACAATTACAGGAGCATGAAATGAATAAAAAGGTAAATTCAGTTTTATATTCACTTATCTGAGTCCTTTGAAGATGAGTGAGAACCAGTAAGTAAATCTAATTCAACAGCAAGAGTCTCCTGCTGCAGCACTGGGAGGGAGGGGGGGGGGGGGTGGTGAGGGAGTGAGGGAGGGTCCTAAAGTGCAGGGATTAATAAGTACTACTGCTGATTTGACTTTACTGCAGGGTGTGTATAGTATATATGTGTGTGTGTGTGTGTATGTGTCTATGTATAAGAGTATATAGTGTACTTGTGTGTATTTATGTATAAATGTATGAAGTGTGTATGGTGTGTGTGTGTATATATAGTGTGTGTGTGTGTGTACATAGTGTGTGTGTATAGTATATCTAGATGTGCTGTGTTTGAAACAAACACACTATACACGCTACATACATTTATACATATTCAAATTCAGAAAACTTTATTTATCCCAGTGGGGTAATTATATTAGCAATTATACACACACACACACACACACGCACTGTGTGTGTGTGTGTGTGCTTTTGCATAATTGAGGATGATGATGTTGAGGTGTCGGAGTTAACTTTCCATTAATGGTTTGATCCAGTGTTGAAAGTGAAGGAACAGAACATTCTAGAAGAATGGATGCATATGTTTTACTTCTGCTGTGACCTCTGACCTCTGACCTCTGTTCCTTCCTGATCGACTCCAAAGCTCATTATCAAGCAGGACATTCATGTTTTATTGTGATTTAAATTGAAATGTGTACATTTGTATAAATGACTCTGTCTTTAAAATGTGACAAACATGTTTAGAACAGATGACGGATGGAAACGTTCCATATGTTCTAGAACCACGGTTCTCAAACTGGGGTCCGCGGACCCCTAGGGGGACGTGGCGCATGTCCAGGGGGTACGCGAAGTTATTCATGGTTTTGTTTTTTGTTTTTTTTGGTTTTTTGCTGTTTTATTTTTAAATGCGGAAGTTTTATTTTGTAGCGAGCGGGCGGAAGTAACAGCGCTGTTTGACGCCAGCTTGACTAAATTGAGACGGAGCGAGTCACAGGCTATTTTTAGCCACCCTGCAGCGAACATGGATCGATTTTTCAGTCCGCAAAGTTCCTCAAGAAGTGGTAAAAGAAATGACAATGAAAATGAAAATGACAAAAACAAACGCCCTAACCCTAAAAAGAGAAAGTACATTGATAGTTATATTGAGTTTGGCTTCATTGAGAACAATGATGGGAGACCAAAATTCCACCAGAAGTCTTTGTCTGTCTGTCTGTCTGTCACACACACACACACACGGTTTTGTGTGTCTTTTGTTCTGTTTATTATTTTAAAATGATTGAAGTGTTCATTTATATTATAATACCTGAAAATGTGGCTGGTTTGCACAAAAGCACTATTAAAAAAGGTTATCATTGTTTCATAATAATCATTGTTGAAGTGGTTTTTTATCATTTTCAGTATCGCGAGGATGAGGAGGGACATGGAAAAATTTCACCCCTCGAAGGGGGACCTGGGCCAAAAAAGTTTGACAACCCCTGTTCTAGAACACTGTAAATGAACGGAACACATTCTCCTTGAATTCAAACTAACGCACACGACCTTTTGTTAAGACGCACAAACATCAGCTGTCATCAGAAGGTTGAACACAAACACAACATCTGGCACTGACTTCATACAAAGGTAATGTATTATGTCCACTGAGGGACAGACTGGGGACTGTCCCCGCTCTGTTCCCCTTCCATGAACTCAAACATGCGTGACCTTCTCTATCCAGGGAAATACACTCATCTTCCTGAGAATAAAAATTAATTTGCTTTGGCAGATCAGTCTAGAACTGAGTTGCACTGAACATGGAATCCAGCAGAGCCAATCACAACCATCCATCTAATATGGGGGCGGGGCATGTTTGGTTTGAGCCAATGACAGGCTGTGACCTGCTGACTGCTGGAGATCCATCCCATACATCAGTGCTTCTTAAATCTGGTCCTCATGACCCAGTGTCCTGTTTTAGATATCACCCTCTTTTTTTATTTTTTTAATAAGAAAATTTAGAAAAATAAAGAAAAGAAATTAAAAAAATAAATAAATGACAAAAAATTAAGGATCACTTTGAAATGTATTCTCCATTTACTACATTGTAAAATTTCAAAGTGATCCAGGATCTCTTCTGGATCACCACCAAAATTGGATCATTTATTCCTTGTGACCCTCCCAACACACCCTGACAATGTTATCAAAAACCATCTATTTTAAATTATACAATAAAAAGTCAAAATTATGCAATTATAGAAGTCTAAATTATCACATAAAAGAAATAAATAATGCGAAACTTTAAAGTGATCCAGAATCCAGGATCAAAATGGAATCCTTCCTTGTCACACTCCCAACACACCCTGAAAATTTCATCAAAATCCATAAATAATTTTTTGGCTAATGTTGCTGACAGACAGACAGACGCCATAACCGCCTTGGTGGACCTCTCTTCATTCGAGGGGGGGTGGGGGGGTCTGCCTTGGCGGAGGTTTGCACTCTGTCCATTTATTTATTTAATTTCTTTGTGTTTTTATTCATTTATTTGGATCCAGATGACTTTATTTATCCCCTGGGATCTGTCAATATTCAGGACAGATAAAAGGCCCAGCAATAAATAAATAAATAAAATACAACAGTGACAAATGCAACAGAATCAACAAATACATAAATACATTTTTAAAAAACAAGATAAAAGAAATAAACGTGTAAAAAAAAATAATTAAAAACAGGCATTTATGTTGTCACAAAAACGTGGGTCCACTGTTCAGTCCCAAAAGAAAAAGGAGCTGGAGTCACAAATGCAGAGTGCTGGTTACCATGGTTACTGTTTTATGGAACCAGCTTCCATTTAATATTAAAGAGGTCGACACAGTCTCTACATTTAAAATTAGTTTGAAGACATTCCTGTTTGAGGACGTCTATGGTCAGGTTAGTTAAAAACAGACTGAAGTCACAGTTCAGTCTAAGCTGCACTAGGAGCTAGAATGCTGGGGGAAGTACAGACACTGAGTTCTCTCTCCCTCTCTCTCTCTCTCTCTCTCGCTCTCTCTCTCTATATAGCTCTCTCTCTCTCTCTATAGCTCTCTCTATAGCTCTCTCTTTCTACAGCTCTCTCTCTATCTCTCTCTCTATCTCTCTCTCTCTCTCTCTCTCTCTCGTCATCTGTATTTGTCATTTTTATAACCTATCTTACATACCAAGTCTGTTCATGGCTGGTCACCTGGTGTCGCCCAAACTCTAATTATTTCCAGATCTCCCCGTTACCAACCCACCCTTTCATCAAAGTCGGTCCATAAGTTGTTGAGTTATCTTTTAAACAAACAAACAAACAAAACCATCTGAACCAGCCAACGACACCGGTAAAAATATGACCTCCTTGGTGGAGGTAATCAATCAAATGGTAGAGATGATAGTAAAGGGTCATAAAATGCTAATGCTAATCACTATTAACACATGCAGAGTTAATACATCTAATTTGTCATAAATTATGTTGGTTAGATTGGTGAAGGAATAATGTTTGAGTTTTAATACTTTAGTTACATTTTAGTTTTATGTTATAATAGTCTGCGCGGTGGGAAAAAAAAGTTTTTATTGTGATTTTTGTAGTGTGACCAACAAAAGTTTTTACTGTTTCTGAAGGTGATGAGTGTATATTGATAAATGTGTGAACGACATGTAATGCTAACAGAATATGAGTATAAACTTTACCATGTGACACCATTTTCATTCCATTTTTTATTTATTATTATTTTGCTATTATGTATTTATATATATTTTTAAGTATTAATTTAATTGAATTATTTTGGCTCCAGGAAGGATGATACTGAAGTGATATAGTGTGATAATAGTGATAGAAAAGCTCAGTTTTCGAACACTGTATTATTATTTATAATCTTATTGGTTGTTATCCCTCTGTCTTTATCAGCGTTGTTTGTCGGTGTTTTAACATATGTTTTTCAGGGGTTTTTTTACGCTTATTCCTTTTCTCACCACGCAGATGGATTTTCCGTCCACAGTCTGGGGCGTTTGTGTGCCAGCACATGAAACACCTACACACATATGCATGTATACAGACCCACACATGTTACTAATTCCAACCTTCTGGTGCCTGGAACCATTTGACTAAACTCTCATTTCATTCTCATTGTCATCACCACATGGCAACAGAAAACTTCACACATTCCCAAACTCAACCATTTTCTTTAAAGGAACATTTCTGATTTTCCCACTAAGAATTTCTTCTTATTATTATTATTCTGTGACAGTTTGGACAAAAACCTAATTCAGCAGCAAATTCATGTGTTGTGGAAAATAAAAGACATCAGGGAACGTCACTGTTTTTTTATTTGACTGGAGTTTGAAACAGCTGTGATCAGACGACACTGGTACTGAAGGAACAAACCATCTGACACAGACATGCTGAACGCTTTGGCTAAATATGATGTTATGTTATATTTTACGCTAGGTTATGTTACATTATATTACATTATGTTATATTTTATGTTATGTTACATTATTTTGTTTTCCTATGTTATGTGATGTACTGTTACATTATGTTACATTATGCTTCGTTGTGTGTTGCTAATATACATAGAATTACACAAAAAAATACAGTAAAATGCACTAAAATACATTTTCAACAAATACAGTTGCATAAAACCTTATTGTCCAGCCCTTGTTTATTTTGTTGAGTTTGTTGTTGCACTGTTATAATTTTACTTTGTGTATATAAATACTGACACTATATGTAAATGTTGTGTAAGTCGATGCATTATTGATAAACTGTAGTTATAATTCATTTATCATATAGTATGTATTTGTGGGGATAATTATGTTGTTTATATATATATATATATATATATATATATATATATATATATATATATATATATATATATATATATATATATTATATACTGTATATACATGTATATAATGTGTGTGTTTTCCCTGTGTTTCATTTAGTTGTTCTACTGTAATTACACAGATGAGACTCACTGACGGCCTCGTTCCCTTCACTGCCATTCTTCTCTCTCTCTCTCTCTCTCTCTCTCGCTCTCTCTGTCTCTCTCTCTCGCTCATCCCCTCTCACTCAAAGTCTGTGATTTCATGTATAATTACTTGCATAATTATAGTTCCCTCCACCCTAGTGTTTGGGGAGGTGTGTTTCTGTCTCTGTGGTATCTCTTGTCTGTTTTTTTCTTACAGAACACACACGTCCTGGCAGCTTTTGTCTGTTCTTCGTGTGACAGAGGCCTGTTCTAATATTGGATCCAGGATGGAGACTGCCATTGCTTCTTCATTATTTATTTATTCAGGCATCACAAACTTGAAGAGCCTTAAGGTGTGTCACACAGAACGAAGGAAAACAAAATGCTCTTGTTATTATTTTAATTTTAATATATTTTTTCCCCCGTAAATTTACAATTTAACCCTTTAGCGTTCTGAGCCGAGTTAGCTTAAAGTACCTGAAAAATATGTTTAAAGTAAAACTGCAGCTGTTCTTCAACTGTTTCAGAAAAAAAAAAAGTAAAAGAATGAGCTCTTTGTAAAGTAAACACCCTGGAGTTTGGATTAAAACACTCACTTTTACTGGTTATTTAACTGCAAAAAAGATGGAGACTAAAAAACACTCCTACATTTACAGGTTTTTCCTCCCATTGTCTTACCTTTGGCCAAAAATACAGTAAAATGCACTAAAGTAACAAAAAAATGACCTAATAATTTACTTTATGATTTATAAATATTATATATATATTAATAATGTATATTATTGGAGTTGGCGTTATTATCCCCCACCTGAATGTGGTTCAGACCTGGAGGATAATATGACGATGTGACCCAATGTAACGAACAGACAGGTTTGTGCAAGTTTCATGGATTCCGTTGGAATAGACAGTAAAACTATGGACAATCTGACAGCCTCGGAGTATCAGTATCTGCATATAAAGAACTAATATAGAAGAATAAAGTCTCTCACACACACACACACACACAGATACAGGAAACTATGGCAAATCCCATCAGATTCACAGACTGATTTTTTTTAATATAATCATCAATGGAAAAATAATAGTCATCTCGTTTAAAGCTCAGCTCCATACTGGACGTAAGTTTGTTTTTAATATGGGACGATTCTGTATTTAAGGGTCGTTTGACAACCCTACACACATACAGCTCTACTGTCTATGAACATTAGCTTAGATGCTAATCAGCTTCTTTAGCAAAATACTAGTGGCAACGTTAGTGTATGACACCTTGACAATAAAAAGTATTGACAGTTTCATAACTAAAGCTAAAGTTGATGAACTTAGCATCAGATTGAAGTGGCTGCTTTAACAGCCAATGACGGCTCACTTGACCACAGGTTTGTGGTTAAAACACTCTCTATCTAAACACTCCTTTAGCTGTTTTCTTCAGCTTCTACATCCAATGATAGCACACGTAGTTCCCGAATCACTTTTTCGCTTGTCGTTGTCCATAATTTTTCTCACTAAATCACTCGGTGTTAAGATGTAAAGTCAACTGGAGGAGCCAGACAGGAAGTGAACAGCATAATCAGGAAGTAAAGCAGTAATGGGTCGTAAGTTCATGGTGCTTTACACACCTTTGAGCACGATGACATTCCATATTTACCAGCCAATAAACAGCCAGGCTGCCGGACTCATGTGCATGCGCCCCTGTGGCGTCCTATCAAATGTATTACGTCAGGTGTAGACTCGTGGTAGAGTGACTCTATGTTCAGTTAATGGACAGAACGGTGGACGCCCTGTTGGACACATAAGCAAAACAGAACTAGTTTAGTGAATATGAACGATAGAGTTGCAAAGGATTAAATAACAAATATCAGAACTATGTTAAATTAATACTTTAATAAATATATCAAAGATGTTAGCCTGTTAATTTAAATGTTTTCAGATCAAAATATGTTTTTTTTTTTTTTTCCCACGTCCGCCAGGGGGCAGCTCCCCTGCGCCCAAGCAGACCGTCCGCCACTGTTTGTTTATATATATATATATATATATATATATATATATATATATATATATATATATATATATATATTATAATAATGTATATAGGTGTTATTATAATCATATTTTCTTGGTCCCAGCAGCAGAACAGGTTAAATCTTCTGTTATGAATGAAAAGGGGAAACTTTCCAAAGTTTCTTCAGGCCAGTGGATGATGCTCGTAGATACAATTAGTCTGATCGCTTAGCAACCAAACATCCTTTCTATAGAGACACAGAACCCAGGATAAACTGATAAGTTTAGGGTTTAGTTTTTTGAAGAATCCCCCCCCCCAAACTTCCTGCACAGCAGCGTGTCCTTTATCTGCACTGATGTTTCATCTGTCACTCAAACACCAACACAAATGTGACAATAAGATGAGATCAACACACACACACACACACACACACACACACAGGCATTTACTGCTGCACATGGTTCACAACACTGAAGGTCTAGGGTGCAGGTCTACGGTGCAGGTCTAGGGTGCAGGTCTACGGTGCAGGTCTAGGGTGCATGTCTACAGTGCAGGTCTAGGGTGCAGGTCTACAGTGCAGGTCTACGGTGCCGGTCTACAGTGCAGGTCTACGGTGCCGGTCTACAGTGCAGGTCTAGGGTGCAGGTCTACAGTGCAGGTCTAGGGTGCCGGTCTACAGTGCAGGACTACGGTGCCGGTCTACAGTGCAGGTCTACGGTGCCGGTCTACAGTGCAGGTCTACAGTGCAGGTCTACAGTGCAGGTCTAGGGTGCAGGTCTACAGTGCAGGTCTACGGTGCAGGTCTACTGTAGTATTTTCCTGAACACATGCAGCTGCTATGAGTGAAAGAAACACTTCAGTTTATTAGACCTGGAACAGCAGAAGGTTCTAGGGGTCTAAGTTTCGATGGTTCTAAGGTTCTGGGGTCAGTGCAGAACGTGGTCTTCAGGTCTGGTTTCTGCTTCTGTCAGTCACACATCAGTGTTCAACAGTTTTAATAATGATCCAGTTTTGGTTCCAGACCATAATGATGGTCAGTGTGACTGTCTGTCCCTGTCCTCTGTCCCCCTCTGCTGGACACATGTGAGACCAGTGGGGACAGAAGCGACACTGTAGGGCAGGGGTCTGCAACCCTGGTCCTAGAGAGCCGCTATCCTGCATGTTTTAGATGTTTCCCTCTTCCAACACACCTGATTCAGATGATCAGCCTATCATCAAGCTGTGTGGAAGACTGATAATGTCTGTCAGGTGTGCTGGAAGAGGGAAACATCTAAAACATGTAGGATAGCGGCTCTCTAGGACCAGGATTGCAGACCCCTGCTGTAGGGTAACACTTCCGGTTTTTTTCTTGTGTGTGATGATCTGAAGGTAAACTGCTGAGGTGTCCAAGGGTCACTGGGTTCACATGTGTCCAGGGGTCACTGGGTTCACAGGTGTCCAGGGGTCACTGGGTTCACATGGGTCCAGGGGTCACTGGGTTCACAGGTGTCCAGGGGTCACTGGGTTCACATGTGTCCAGGGGTCACTGCGTTCACAGGTGTCCAGGGGTCACTGGGTTCACATGTGTCCAGGGGTCACTGGGTTCACAGGTGTCCAGGGGTCACTGGGTTCACAGGTGTCCAGGGGTCACTGGGTTCACAGGTGTCCAGGGGTCACTGGGTTCACATGTGTCCAGGGGTCACTGCGTTCACAGGTGTCCAGGGGTCACCAGGGACAGGGGTCTGGGTTTTGTCAGTGAGGTTTTTATTTGGTTTGTGAGGTGAGGCGGCAGTAGCGTTAGTGGTATCAGCGGTGGTATCGGCGGTGGTATCAGCGGTGGTATCGGCGGTGGTATCGGCCTCTCCCTGCAGAGCCTGTGCTGTGTTTGTTTTGCGGGTGTGTGTAAATGATCAGTAATTGTTTTGCTCAGTAATGACGTGGGAGAGTTAATTAGGCCAGTGTTGATGGTGCATTAATTAGTCTGTAGTGTGTGTGTGTGTGTGTGTGTGTGATGCTAATGAGACCCTGATTCTGTGTGTTTGTGTTTGTATGAGTGGAAGAGTCATGGATCTACACAAGTCACTGCTGATAGGTCAGTGCACTCTGAGCTCTGTGGGAGTGGGCGTGGGCGTGTCTGTGACAACACCTGTGTCATGTGAGAATAGATTTTTTCGACTCATCCTTTTGCCGCTTCACTGTCCCAGGGTGCGTCCTGATTGGCTGATGGACTGTCGATCATTGTGTATAAAGAAAACAGAGGAGTTTTAGAAACTGTTCTCCAGTGTAGTTGTAAAACATAAAGCTGAATACTTCACTCATTTCACCAACTGCAGGTTATTTTTAGAAGGTAACCCCCCCACACCCCCACCCCCACCCATCACCGTATACGAGGGTCCACAGTCCGCAGCAGGTCTGGATGTGTCCATCAGAGTCCCTGTTACCCTGGTGGGTCCAGACCCTCATTCGTCCACTCAACCATCACCTGCTCACAGATCCACAGGCTGACACCCATGGGTGCAGCCAGTCTGTCACACTGAGCTGCCTTCACTGACCCACTGCATATCACAATCATTTATTTATTTACCTATATATATGTTTTTACATTTCTAGTTATTTTAACATTTTTGTTCCTATTTTTAATTTCATTTATTTTATGTATTGTTTTTAATCAATTAATTCAATTATTTTTATGTATGTGTTTAATTTAAATAAATATATTTTCATTTTTCAAACATTTTTATTATTTAAATTTATTTTTGTTATATTAATTTAATTTTTTAAAATTATTTTTAAAAACATGATGTATTTTTCATGTATTTTTTTTTCATTAATTGTGTTTATTATATATTTTCATTACATGTATTTTTATATTTTTTTTATTATGTATTATTATTATTTCTAAATAATTCATTTTATGATTATTTTTAATTAATTCATTCACTTTTTATTATTGTTTTTTAAATTAATTCATTTTGTATTATTATTATTTTAAATAGATTTTATTTATTTATTTTTAATTATTATTTAGAAATAATTTCTGTTATTTTTCATTTTTATTATTTTAAATGTATTTCATTTATTCTTTTTTTTTTTTTTAGGATCATTATTTTAAATGTATTTTATTGTATTTCTTTATTTGTTCATCCCAGTCTATAAAGTGCAGTCAGACACAGACACAGTTGGTGGTAAATGAATGAAAGGCAGTTTTATAAGTGTGTTCAGTCACAGCTTCACTTCACAGATAACAAGGATCCATCTGCTGTGGTCACAACACGCTGCTGTTTCTACTCTACTCTGTGGCGTCGCTCACTCACTATTTGACAAGTTGGCAGCAATTTATGACACAGGTGTCAAACATAAGGCCCGGGGGCCAAATCCGGCCTCCTAAAGGGTCCAATTTGGCCCCTGGGATGAATTTATCAAACATTCAAAGATATTAACAGTCAACAAAATGTAAATACTTTGACATTAATTCAATCTTAAGTGGGTCAGAGCAGTAAAATACTATCATACAGATCATACTGTCCCTGGTCCTTTCACTGGTGCAGCCCGTTTGACATACATTTTTACTTTTTATCTGATAATTTTGAGTTTTTATTTCATGATTTTTGACTTCACTGAATGTGCCTTATAGTCCAGCGCACTTTGTATATGAAAAAAACATTTAAAATAAACAATTTGTTGATAGTGCACCTTATAATCCAGAGTGCCTTATATATGGATTAAATCTGGTTGTTCTTCATGACATGGATTTTGATTTTTAATCTGATCAGTTTGGGCTGAAGGTGGAACTGAACTGAAACCAGTTTGACACTTCTGATATACAGTTTCATAGATGTTGTAGATTTGACATTATTTACAAATTCTAGTTTTACTGTTCTGGCCCACTTTCTATCATATTAAGTTGCATGAGGCCCTGAACTAAAAATGACTTTGACACCCCTTATGAAACAAAAATATATGATGCATTATGATCAAAAAATATATTCCCTTATATGGAAAAGTAATGCATATATTACTGTATATTCTGGACTATAAAGCTCACTTACATTTTTTTTTAATTTTATCAAAAAAATAAGAGTGTGCCTTATATATGGATTAAATCTGTTTGTGCTTAGTGACTTGGAATTTTGACTTTTTATCTAAAATATTTTGCTTTTTATTAAATAATTTAGACTTATCTCATGATTTTGACTTCACATAATGCGCCTTATAGTCCAGTGCACCCTATATCTGAAAAAAAATCCTACAAAATAAACAATTTGTTTATAGTGCAGAAAATACGGTATTATACATACATAATATATATATATATATAAAAGCTGTAATTCCTTATGTATTTTTAACTATATTGTAATACATTCACACAATATATTTTTGTGTATATTATATACATATATTTTTTTTTCTGTTCAGTTTCAGGCAGTCATAGTTTGCAGAAGTATATTTTTGTTTCATAAGGGACCCTGGTTTACGTCACATGACTTGGTCGTAGCAGCGGTGAAAGTCAAAGCGTGCGGGATGACTGGCTTCATCTATTCTAATCATATTTATTCATGACTATTTCGTTCTACATAATCCATTCCTATTCCTGTTGAACAGTTTCCTCTGCTGTTTTCACGCTGTCACTCATTTCTTCTCCGCTTTCTCTTGTGCAACTAGGAAAAAAAGAAAACAGAGAAATTTAAATCAGCATGAGAGCCCAGTAGATCATCCTGTTTCAACAAACGCTATCAAACGTGGCTCAGAAACTTTGGCTGACAAATACAGTGAGAGGTGATTTTTATATTTAGCACAGGCGCTGAGAGCCTTCACCAAGAGCGCAGTCGGGGGTGGGGGGGTGGGGGTGAGGGGGGGGAGGGGGTGAGGGGGGGAGGGGGGGGCTGAGCTTTATTGAAGTGTGTCAGAGAAGGACTGGGTCTGACCCAGACTGCACCCACACTACTGCTGTATGATCCACATTCTGAAGGAAATATTATTTTAATTCACAAATGAGGACCCACTATGGAGGACTAACTGTGGCAATATTAAATAAATATATTTTTTAAATCATTAATTAATCATGTCATTAATTAATTAAGACCAATAAGTTACATCTAAAATCTAAATCTACATTTTCTTTGACTTTTAACACATATATTTCATACAAAATTGGTCAGTTTTTTTAAAATAATTTTAACAGGTTTAGGGGGTTTTACATGTAAAATAAAAATGTATAAAAAATGGACGGTACGAAACCACTTCTGGAACGAATGAATTTGTTTAAGTAGAGGTACCAGTGTATTTTATTCAGAATAACTCATTTAGAATTTAACAAACACCATGTCGTACCTCGAACCTCCAGCTTACACTCCACCTCATCCTGTCCGTGGTCGTTGACGGCCCTGCAGGAATATCTGCCGCCGTCAAACAGGCTGGGCTTCCGGATGTTCAGGGTCAACACGCCCTGGTGGTTCTGCATCAGGAATTTGGGATCTTCACCGATGATCATATTGTTTTTCATCCAAATGATCTTGGGCTGATGAGGAGCGTGTGTGTGTGGGGGGGGGGTATAAACAGAGTGAGGGAGGAGGAGGAGAGCAGAGCGAGGGGGGGTGGGGGGTGAGGAAAAATTAGGTCAACAGTTTGGCTCGACAAATTTCTCCACATTTGGCAGAATAAGTCTAAAAAGGTGTTAAAAATATTTCAGCTCCACCTCTTGTTCTAAGATCAGACGTAAAAATAAACTCCTAGTGAAAAAAAAGCATCAAAACCTTGTGTGTGTGTTTGTCATCCACAGGCGTACGCTCGCTCTAAAAAACACTAAACAACAACATCATACTTTTCCTCGTCACTGTCACAGAAAAACTGTCGAACTGGTTCCACATGAAAAACCTACACTAGTGATTTTACTGACGACGCACGAATACTGAGGGAGGGTCTGTACTGGGGGGGGCGGGGCTTCCCTGGGGGGGCACCAGAGGACTGTAGGGGAGGAATAACTACAGTACATGTGGTTAACTAACTACAGTACACGTGGTTAACTAACTACAGTACATGTGGTTAACTAACTACACTACATGTGGTTAACTAACTACACTACATGCGGTTAACTAACTACAGTACACGTGGTTAACTAACTACAGTACACGTGGTTAACTAACTACAGTACATGTGGTTAACTAACTACAGTACATGTGGTTAACTAACTACAGTACACGTGGTTAACTAACTACAGTACATGTGGTTAACTAACTACAGTACAAGTGGTTAACTAACTACAGTACATGTGGTTAACTAACTACAGTACATGTGGTTAACTAACTACAGTACACGTGGTTAACTAACTACAGTACACGTGGTTAACTAACTACAGTACACGTGGTTAACTAACTACAGTACACGTGGTTAACTAACTACAGTACATGTGGTTAACTAACTACAGTACACGTGGTTAACTAACTACAGTACACGTGGTTAACTAACTACAGTACACGTGGTTAACTAACTACAGTACATGTGGTTAACTAACTACAGTACATGTGGTTAACTAACTACAGTACACGTGGTTAACTAACTACAGTACATGTGGTTAACTAACTACAGTACACGTGGTTAACTAACTACAGTACACGTGGTTAACTAACTACAGTACACGTGGTTAACTAACTACAGTACATGTGGTTAACTAACTACAGTACATGTGGTTAACTAACTACAGTACATGTGGTTAACTAACTACAGTACACGTGGTTAACTAACTACAGTACACGTGGTTAACTAACTACAGTACACGTGGTTAACTAACTACAGTACACGTGGTTAACTAACTACAGTACATGTGGTTAACTAACTACAATACACGTGGTTAACTAACTACAGTACACGTGGTTAACTAACTACAGTACATGTGGTTAACTAACTACAGTACATGTGGTTAACTAACTACAGTACACGTGGTTAACTAACTACAGTACACGTGGTTAACTAACTACAGTACATGTGGTTAACTAACTACAGTACACGTGGTTAACTAACTACAGTACACGTGGTTAACTAACTACAGTACATGTGGTTAACTAACTACAATACACGTGGTTAACTAACTACAGTACATGTGGTTAACTAACTACAGTACATGGTCCAAAGGCATTAACTTTCATTTGTCAGTAAATGTACACATGCATTACAGTAGTATCTCGTACCCTGGGGTACCCGCGGACGGCACAGCTTATTGCGGCGGCGTAACCCGCCACCACGCTCCTGTCCACCAGAGGTGCCGTGAATTTGGGGGAACACGTCATGTCTTTCTCTTTGTACGGTGCAGTGTTGTGATCCAAACCTGGACAGAAGGAAAGTTCATTAATGGAGCAAAAACATGAAAAATGATCCTGTTTTTGGCACAAATCACAAAGGATCCCAGTGGATCGAGTCAGTAGAAAAACATAATCCACTCAAATAGTTCAATGAAAAACCTTTAAAAAAAAATGAAGCTTCTCGGGTTCTCGTCACATCGTTAATAGTAACCTGTCATTTTTACAAATCACTTGTCTCATTAGGACAGCAGGTGAGTGTTATGATCAATAATTTTCTCGGCCACATTGTCGTGTTCCAAACAAAAGACAGTGTCTGGTTATCTGCCAAATATCTGGGACAGTAAACAAACACAACAACAACAAAAACAGTCACAGCGTTTGGCTGCTGGCAGGTGTTCATTTCCCAGCCTACTGTTGTTTTCATAAACAGTGGGCAGTAATAAATAATTATAAAAATATTATTTAACACTCCTTCAGTTTAGCATAATCGGTGTGAATTAATTTTATTTAATTACGTTACATGAAGTTTATTCTGAAGAGCTATTGTGTTCTACACACTCTTACAGTAAATGCACAAGAGGATTTGGTCATTGTTTAAACTATAATCATTCTTATTTAGACACTATTGTCTATTGTTACTTTAAACGCTTATATTTGTAATTATACTTGCCTATATATTTATCTTTTTTAATTGCTAAACTAAACAATTCTGTGTTTTCTACTCAAAATTCAAACAAAATTCACTAAGAAACATAAAAAAGGCAAGAAAAAAATCCACAAAAATGTACAAAAAATAAAATAAACTAACACCAAGAACAATTTATCATTATGTCCAGCGGCTCCAACATGTGGAATAACTGGAATAAAACGTTCAAATTATGTCCCTCCTTTGCAATACATGCTAATGTATTTAACTTTTTAAAGTCTGATCTTTTTAATGTGTAATAGTGATATTTTATATGTAATTCTGATCTTTTATGGGTACTAGTGATCTCTTTTTGTGTCTATCTATCTATCTATCTATCTATCTATCTATCTATCTATCTATCTATCTATCTATCTATCTATCTATCTATCTATCTATCTATCTATCTATCTATCTATCTATCTATCTATCTATCTATCTATCTATCCTTTCTGAGCCTCATCATTACATTATTATATGTATTTAATTTGTTTTATATTCACTAAAATGTCAGTTAACCCAGGGCTTTATAAATTGTACTGTAGTTAGTTAACAACCTGTACTGTAGTTAGTTAACCACCTGTACTGTAGTTAGTTAACAACCTGTACTGTAGTTAGTTAACCACCTGTACTGTAGTTAGTTAACTACATGTACTGTAGTTAGTTAACCACCTATCTATCTATCTATCTATCTATCTATCTATCTATCTATCTATCTATCTCTTTCTCTCTTCCATATACTATGATACTGTCTTTAGGTTTTTGATCTGATCTCCCTCTGGCCTCCAGCTCAGCGTGCAGTAGATGTTCGTAACCATCCACAGTAATAGTGTGCGCTGCTCTGTGGGGAGTTCATTACCTGTTTTGCTAATGACTGCGGTGTTCTTGCTGATGCCAGGATCGTTGCTGAGGCCGCAGATGTTTTCGCTAAACACTCTGAAGGAATACTCGTTTCCCATGACCAGGTCAGACACAGTGCAGCTGGGCCTGCGGTTGTGCTCGTAGACCGTGAACCACTCCTGATGAAACACAAGAGCACACGTTCACAACAGACCAATGAAAACTGTCCTAAGGATCTGAAGGATCACTGGGTACACTGGTGAGGGAGGACTGGACTGGACCAGGACCAGGATCCTGGAGGTTGTAGACCAGTAGGGTGTCCGTCCATCCATCCATCCATCCATCCATCCATCCATCCACCCATCCATCCATCCATCCATCCATCCACCCATCCATCCATCCATCCATCCACCCATCCATCCATCCATCCATCCACCCATCCATCCATCCATCCGTCCAACTAACCATCCATCCATCCAACAAACCATCCATCCAACAATCCAACCATCCATCCAACCAAGCAACCATCCATCCAACAAACCATCCATCCATCCATCCATCCATCCATCTGTCCAACTAACCATCCATCCAACCAACCATCCATCCATCTATCCAACTAACCATCCATCCATCCATCCATCCAACAAACCATCCATCCAACCATCCAACCAACCAACCATCCATCCAACAAACCATCCATCCAACAATCCAACCATCCATCCATCCATCCATCCATCCATCCATCCATCCAACCAACTAACCAACCAACCATCCATCCAATCAACCATCCATCCAACCAACCAACCATCCATCCATCTTTATAATCAGTTCCATAATAATAAAAAGCTACCTTTATCAGCAGAGACCAAAGCCCCTCTCACTTCACAGTTCTTCTACATCTACAGACCTTCTCTCTCTCTCTCTCCACAGCTGTTGTTCTTCTACATCTACAGACCTTCTCTCTCTCTCTCCACAGCTGTTGTTCTTCTACGTCTACAGACCTTCTCTCTCTCTCTCTCCACAGCTGTTGTTCTTCTACATCTACAGACCTTCTCTCTCTCTCTCCACAGCTGTTGTTCTTCTACATCTACAGACCTTCTCTCTCTCTCTCCACAGCTGTTGTTCTTCTACGTCTACAGACCTTCTCTCTCTCTCTCCACAGCTGTTGTTCTTCTACATCTACAGACCTTTTCTCTCTCTCTCCACAGCTCCATGAATGCAGTACCTTAGTTTTCTTGTCCGCCTTCTGAATGGTGTATCCGCTGATCTCACAGTTTCCATCATCTTTGGGCGGCTTCCACTCCAGCGCAGCGTTAAATCCCCAGACATCTATGACGGTGACGGCCACAGGAGGACCAGGCATGTCTACCAGAGACAGAGAGGAGTTAGACCAGTTCTACTGGAAGGTGGGTCAATGAAAGCCTAAACTCCAGACAGGAAATACAGCACCTCAACTTCTACTTTTCAAATGTTGAGTGTTTTCGTCATGTTCTAAATTGTCTGTTTTTAGTTATAATTTAGGGATTTTCAGTGTGTTATAAACACAGGTTTCATTTATAGAAGCTGAAAAATATTAGAAGAATGCACAACTTCAATGATGATCTTTAACCCTCAAGCGACCAAGCTATTTTACTGACTGAAATGACCAAGTGGGGCCATTTCTGACCCGATTGTGGTCTGTACAGGGATCCTCATTATGAACGGCTGGTTGGGGGTTTATCAAGAGAGGTATTTTATTTGACCTAATGTCAAATGTGCTCGCTAATAATACTTTTATTGATAGAAATAACCAACCCATAGACTTGAACACAACATTACCTTTATTTTGACAGTCCTTGTCAGTTCCCACTTCGTTCTTAAGCAGGTTTACACAAAAACTACTGGACCAACTTCCATGAAATGTTCAGGAAAGGTCCGAGGTCATCCAGAATCTATCCTATTGAATGTTGGCGAATGTAGGTCAAAGGTCAGGGTCACAGTCACCGAAAAAGTGCTTTCAGAATGATCAGAAATAGGAATTTCCTTTTTATTCCTGGATACTCAGTTTTGCATGTATATATTTTTTGGAAATTCAGGTGTTTCATGCAGGCTCCAAAATGGCGTCATGACCTTTGACCTTGAGTGATCTTAAAAGGTCAAACCGTAATCTCACATTTTGAGAAGGAGATGACCATTAAGACATAAAACATGTGCAAGGGGGGCGGGGTTTGTTATGACGGGCTCCACTTCTGTGGTTTTGATTTCATTTTTCTTTCAGTCAGATTCTTTTTCGCTGCTAATTTCACTTTTACCGTTTTAGTGTTTTATTCGCTCTATAGCCCTGAGTAAGGAAGAGCGGTGGGAAAAGAAAAAAAAAAAAAAAACCTGTCCAGTGTGTTATCTCCTCCAGCATTTATAGATATGTAGACGACCTGGAAGAGGTAAAGAGAAAAAGAAGAGATTGATAAACAGATGTGAAGCTGGGGATTCCTGAGGAGAGAGAGAGAGAGAGAGAGAGAGAGAGAGAGAGAGAGAGAGAGAGAGAGAGAGAGAGAGAGAGAAACAGACAGAGAGAGAGAGAGAGAAACCAACACTGACAGTGATGGAGATTTGGCAAAGATTGACAGATTAACAGAGCCAAAGACAAAGGTTGAATGAAAAGCAGTGATAGCAGCATACATTAGGAGAAAAACGGTTTTGGCATAGAACTGACAAACTGAAAAATAGTTTAGCTTTAGCTGCCTGTGTTTTCCAGAGCAGAAGAATGCACTGTGTTTATCATCGATCCTTCTGTGTGGCCTGTGTTAGCCACCGCACAACAGAAATATTGTAGCACATAGTAATGTATTTGTCATTAATCTTGTTCTGTGCGCTCTCCTCTGTGGAATACAGTACAAACAGTGTTTCTGCCGCTTAATCCTTCCTGTTCTGTCTGGTCCTAGAACAGTATGGTGACAGATCAGCTGATGAGCAGAGCCGCGAAAAGAAAAGTACCCACGTTCTGTACTGCAGTAGAAGTACAGCCAAAAATACTCTGGTAAAAGTAGAAGTACTGATTCAACTGCTTTATTAATAGAAATTGGGGTGAAATTTATAAAAAAAAAACAGAGATGAGATAAAAGTCTGAACCCTCTAATGTCACATCTGTTTAGTTTATAAAAAGTAATGAATTTATTCTGAGAAGGTAAAGAGTATAAAGTACATATATTTATGTAAATGTAAAGAGTATAAAGTACATATATTTATATAAATATAAAGAGTATAAAGTACAGATATTTATATAAATGTAAAGAGTATAAAGTACAGATATTTATATAAATGTAAAGAGTATAAAGTACAGATATTTATGGACACATTTAAGGAGTAAAAATATAAAGATTCTAGAAAAATAAATACTCCACCTACAAAATAATCTACTTAAGTACAGTAATGAAGTACTATTGCTCAGTTACTTCCAGCTCAGCTAACGAGGCCTGATGACAGGAAGCGCAGCCGCTCATTAGCTCAACTTTCTGAGCAGAGGAAGTGACAGAATATCCCTGAAAATCCCGTCTTAATCCCAGTGTACATACAAATAATCCCAGCAGAGCCCTGTCAAATAATCCACCCAGCCCCCTGACCCGGAGAGACGAGCTGCAGGATGAGGAATGAGCCGGCGACCACGGCGGTGGCGGCGCTGCAGGAGCCAGGATTATACGACAGAGAGAGGAATCAGCGCTTTGATGATTTTCCACTTTGAGTCACAGATCCTTCCAAGTATGAAATTAGGAATTACCATCAAATTTCTGAAAACATCTGTGACATGTCGCAGATTTGGGCTCAAACCATCATCCCCTTCCAAACAGGTTATTAACCATCTACCTTATGAAGTAGGAAGTCGTCTTAACGAGAAAAGCAGTGGGAGAGCGTACACCTGCAGACCTCCACCAAGGCAGATCAGTCCTTCTGTGTCATCATGTCATAAACACCAGCAATAATCAGCTTTAATTTACTCCCAATATTATAGCCTAGCCGCGCTAGACCCCCCCCACCCACCTAGCGGCTGCAAATCTAATGGGCTACCTTCATAGTCTAGTTACGCTCAATGTAACCTTTGGTGTCCCTTTGTTACGCCCGCCCTTTGACTCTATACTTCACTGTGATTGGTCGGCCAGCTTCAGGGAAATCTAGCCAAACGTTACACTGAGCGACACTAGAGTACTACGGTAGAACATTAGATTTGGTGCCGCTAGGAGTGTGTAGCGTGGCTAGGCTAGAATTTACCATCATGGGCAAGATGAACGCCAGTAGTGGTTCATTTTCAGTTTATCGCCCAAGCCTCATTTGAAGTATCTAGGCTAAGTTCACCTGTAGTGCTTCACCATGTGTGGTCTGTCCAGTAGTTATGGGGAGGACTTTACGTTCATGAGTCAGTGAAGGCGCAGAGGGGGAGGCGGACTGAGGTTTGATGGACGACCAATCAGTGTAATCATCATAAGTACACTGACTGGTCAGAGTTTTTCTCTGGTTACATCCTCTAGACTGGACTAAAATGATTCCTTTTTTGACAAACATTGTATTTTAGTGGGTGCAGTGGGGTCATGAAGAGGTTTTCAAGCAATATAATAATATTATCAAGGCAGTCAGAGACATCAGGCCTCCACCAAGACTTGATATGGCGTCAAAACATGAAGTGATCGAGTGATGTGTGTTGACCCATCTGATGTCTGAAGGTCAGATGATGTGAATGAAAAAAACCGTCAGATTCTATCTGGTCTGAATCCCGACATATTATCCCTTATGTGTTTTAGCTGTTGACCTTAAGTGTGACCTTAACCTTTGACCTTCGTTGCTCAAAATCTAATGGGTTCTTCCTTGACCCATTATCTATCATTCCTGAAAGTTTCATCAAAATCCATTCAGAACTTTTTGCGTAATCCTGCTGACAAACAAACAAACAGACCTGAATGTATTACCTCCTTGGTGGAGGTAATAATGGACTGAGTTTCTATAGCAAAAGTACTTTGCAGTATTGATCCAATATTCAGTCACTCTCACATGTTCCCTCTGGTGGTGGTAAACTACATATGTATCCACAGTTGTCCTGGGACACCACACATTCATACACCAGTGTGAGTGACACTGGAGGCAAAGACGGTCAAGTGTCTTTGCCCAAGGACACAATGGACAGAATAGGGTTCGAACCATCAACCCTTCAGTTAATAGATAGCCCACTCTACCTCCTGAGCCATAGAAAAAATGCTCCAGAAAACACCTCCGACTCTACCTTTAACTCTTTTAAGGAAACCACTCTGCTCTATTTTTTCCAGTATCCACGACGACTGGTACTGACCTACAATTTGGATCTCTATGTCAGCGCTGTCCGACATGTTCTCGATCTGAACGTTGATCGTGTAGATTCCAGAGTGGCTTCTCTCTGCAGAGCGGATGAAGAGGATGGAGTCTACCTCACTGGTACGAGTTCCCACAGTTTTGTCTTCCAGGAGAACGGCGTCTTTAAACCAGGTCACAATAGGACGAGGCTTCCCCTGCAGGTACAAGCACGGCAACACATCACACACTGCACTAACCTCCATCTAAACAAGTGTATTTTTGCTCATTTCTGCTCCAAACATCTCATTACAATTAAAACAAGTATTCACAGAATGCTGAATATCGCCCCTCGCTTAAAACTGCTTATGAAAATTTGTTTTGCTGGAATGTTCATAAATATAATTTTGTGGCTTCAGTTGGAAAATAAGACAATCCAAGAAATGATTGGTCTCCCTGGCTATATTTGACATAATAATAATAATTATTATTTTTCTGTACTTCTTCTCATTGTTCCTTCTCATATCAACTTTCTGTCATTATTCACTAAATCCATCCTTATTTGCTTTTCATGTGCTTGTTGGTCAAAGCATCAAAAATCAATTATTAGTCACCCATCGCTGATCCTCCACCTGTGATTTAAATACTTCAGCTGCCAAATAATCATAAACTTAATGTTTATGATTCCTGTTGATCAGTGACATTTAGGCTACGACCAGACGAGTTCAACACAGGTTTAGTTTTTAAACCGTGTCAAAAAGATATTATGGAAAAAAGATCTGCATCAGCATGGTGGTGAAACACTTGCTGAAAATAATGCAATTCACATGTTACACCACTGTGAGCGCTGTAAGCTAGTCCCACTGGATACAAAACAACAATAGCAGAAGTAGTGTACATGTACCCACATTCTTTTTCTACCAGACACACACGCTCGACACAAACAACAACAATAACAAAGTAATGCCTTCACCACTGACACTGTTGTTCACCATTGTTACTGTTGTTACTGATGTTTTTTCCACTCACGTGGTCATGACGTGGGTGTGATGGATACAGAAACAGTACCGTCTCCAGATCTTCCCACTTTGGGACCGGTTTTCCAAAGATATTATTTTGGGGTACCTATGACACCGTTCCCATTTTGACGAAAGTCCAATCCATTAAGAAAATAAATCAGTTTCACGTGAATTTGTTTCCGGGCCGATTGGGCCTTAATGACCCGGTCCGGTTAAATTTCCATCACAGTCTATGGTTGACACACAGTGTTACAGAAGTTACTTTTGTGACATGTCAAGATCTCAAAAACTATTGGTCGTAGGTGATAACACCAACTATGAGAATTGTAGAAATCTTCATTCCATATCGTTTGGTACCAATCAGAAAGTTCTGTTACCCTCCGTCATTGAGTTATAACTGATAATGTGATTGTTGACCTTTTAGTTAATTGTGAACTTGACCTTTGACCTTTACTCAAATGTATCATTGCATCTGATGCGCATTAACTATATTTATGGAGAGGCTAAGTCACGCCCTTCTACTTCCGGTCCACGGGTGTTTAGCTCTAAAAAAAAATAAATTGCTCTAAAAAAAATTTAATGGGAGTGAATGAAGTGAGTCAAGCTAAATTCTGATTCTGTTTGACAAGTGCTCTGAAATTCACTTATGATAGTGGTTAATCATAAACATTTGATGTGTCATAGACAGACCACCTGTTTTTGATGGGAAGGTTTTATGTGGGTTTAGTAAAACTACAGTGAGTGAAGGATGTGACGTCACACTCACTCAGCTGTGGAGTCTGTGGTGACGTCACATGTTCTCCAGGTGTGTAGTTTATATTATTAACAATATTATTATTATTATTATTCACTAATGAATCAGCCGTTCGTTAACAGAAGCAGCTGAAACACACATCAATAATGATAATTTATTATGAGCTACAACATGTGTGTGATTCAAGTCACATGACAAACCAGATACCATTTAAAATTTTATTTACCATTGAATACCATTCATTAATTTTCTGATCTCAGGCCCTATGAGCCTCCTGGAAGGGGCGGAGCCTTAAGCTCCCCACATGCTCATGTCATTTTATGGTGATATTTCAAGTATTCATTTCATTATTGGGCCTGTTGTGGCCCCAGGGCCTTATGTTTGACACCTCCTGGTCTAAACTCTACTGTCATACAACTACTTCTTCTTCAGTTTGAGAAGCTTTAGAGTCAGATGTTGATGTAAATGGAGGAGCAACACTGTGCTGTTCAAGCACGATGTGTGGTCAGAGATGCTGAAGAGAAGGTTTTTGGTGCTCGGCTCAGGCTTTCACTTAGACATGGACTAACCTGGAAGGGAATGACCAAGTTCACCTTCTCGCCCACAAGACAGATTAGTTTGGTTCTCAGATGGCGAGGCAGGCGGATCTTTGGATTCTCTGAGAGGAGACAGAGATAGAGAAGATGAGTGAACTTTCTGGAAGAGTGGGTGGAGTGGGAGAGAGCGAGCGAGAGAGAGAGAGTGAGAGAGAGAGCACACATAGTAACTGTACACCATGTACACTCAGTACATTATGTGAATGTGTTTGTGTTCTGTCAATTGAATCTATAGTATATGAATGTTTTTTCTTGTTTGTTTTTTTTTTACATCTACACAACTTAGAAACTCAACACAGAATGAAGCAGAAAGATGAATGATCAGGTCATGACGCTGCTCCAGGGGATGACTGCAGAGTAAAAGCTTGTGTAAAATCACACCTCAAATGAAAGTGAGAGAGGTCTAAACCAAAAGCTGTTCAAATATGGGGGGGGGGGGGGGGGGGGGGGGGGGTGTTAAAATCATGAACAGATGTTCAAATGGATTTAAAAAGTTAATATGTGTAAAAATAGATGGTAGAAAAGATCCACAAATGCTAAAAAATGTGTTTAAAATTATGTTAAAAACACATGAAGATTTTAAAATGTGTAAAAAAAAAAAAGAAGTTACAAACCTGTACAGATGTTGAAATGTGTTTAAAAGATATTTAAGATGAAGATGAAGGTATTTAAAATGTAATATATATATATATTTAAGAAATACTAACTGAAAACCCTTTTTTAAAATGTGTTAATAAAGTATATTAAAGGGGGAGGGGCCTCACTGAGTGAGTTAAACATTTGAATCAGATGAATGTTTTTAGTAAAGTGTGTTTCTGACCCATGATCTCTCTGATAGTGACGGCGTGTGCGAGCGTGGCGGGGGGGCTGCGTCCGGCCATGTTGACGCACACCACTCTGAACAACATCTTCTCTCCTGCAGGAAGATCCTTCACCCTGAACTGGTTCTTTTCCACCGGCTGCTGGTTCGCCTGCACCCACTGATCACCTGACAAATGAGTGGAGAAGGGTTTATTTATTAAAGGTTTTCAACCTCATTCAGTAAAGACCATTACTGTGTTCTTACCAATGTCTATTTAGGATCCTGCCCCAGTAGTTTATAAATGATTGTATTAGACTGAAACACATGATGGAATTACTGTATTTACTGGACTATAAGGTGGACTGTCAATGAATGGTTTTTATGAAGGTTTTTCAAATATAAGGTACATTAAGTGAAGTTAAAATTACGAGATAAAAATTCAAAATCACAAGATAACAAGTTAAAATTATGAGATAAGAAGTAAAAATTCTGAGATAAAAACTCAAAATTCTGCAATAAAAATCCAAAATTATAAGATAAACAGTCAAAATTATGAAATAAAAAGTCAAAATTCCCAGTCACTAAGCACTAACCAGATTTAATCCATATTTAAGGTGTACTGTGTTTTTTTGTAGAACTAGTTAATATACATTAACAATAACTTCCTCATGTCCAATCATCCACCTACAACTACTTTAAGGTCATTTTTCTCAGTTTGGTGTCTGTGCAGTTACTGACTTTATACTTTGTACGACAGTCTACTTCTTTCGTAGATGCCGCCAGTTTTAAAAGGATTTCATTGTATTCTGGGAAATTTCTCACACCCCTCCGTTTGGAGTCTGCCTTTGTTTGAAGGGGTATAAAGCCCTACCCCTCCCCTTCCCCTACACGTAGACGGGAAGGGCTAAAGGATGAAATGAGATTCAGCCTTATTATCCAAAAAATAGGGTATAAATCACTGATTAACATTTTTCTGTGAGTTTTTCCAGAAGACTTTTATTATTTATTATTTTCTCTGAGCAGCACATGCTTCTTCTCAGACACTTATTTATCTCGGAGCTAAAAAAAAAAGACAATTTGGGTTTTCCTTTAACAGAAGAGGAAAAACCCTAGTGTGAGCAAGTGTTCCTATAATGCTAATACTTACATCCTTAGGACACGTGGGGTCACTAAACGCTTTCATAAGTATGAAAAATGATGTGAGTCAGAGCAGTGAAAGAGTCATTATTCATCAAGCCTCAAGTAAGTCTCACATCTGAGCCACGGAGTCGCACGTCCAGTTACCAGCCGCTGATTGAATTGTAAACTAGTAACTGTACGTGCTCAAATCAAATACTACAGAGTACGACCAACTGCCTTTTATTGTGCTTATGGAGTTTATTATATTGCATGTAGTGAACGCAGAAACATAAACATCTGTTTTTGGTGTGAATTAAAAATTTATTCAAAAATGTAAAAGAAAGAAAAAACACACACAAAAAAATGTGAAGATGTGTTAAAAGAAACATAAATGTTAAAGTGATGTTAAAGTGTGTTTTAAAAATGGTAAAAACACACAAAGATGTTAAAAGGTGTGTGTGTTAAACACATACACAGATGTTAAAATGGGTTTAAAATGATGTTAAAACTGACAAAAATTGTTAAGATGAGTTAAGAGATGTTTAAAAAAAATTAACATGGGTTTAAAAAAGATGTTAAAAACACACTAAAATGTTAAGATGTCTCAAAAGAGATGTTAAAAAACATACACAGATGTAAAAATATATCTAAAAAGATGTTAAAAACACACTAAAATTGTTACAGTGTGTTAAAAGAGACGTTAAAAACATGCACAGATGTTAAAATGAGTTTAATAAGATGGTAAATACACACATTTTAAGATGTTTTGAAGGTGATGTTAAAAAACATACACAGATGCTAAAATTTGTTGTAAAAAAAGATGGTAAAAACACTCCCAAAAAATGTTAAAATATCTTAGAACAGATGTTAAAAAAACATACACAGATGTTAAAATGTGTTTTAAAAACTATATATTTAAGCACATATAGAGATGAAGAAAAATATGTAATTTTTTTTTTTTATTAAAAGAAAAAAAATTTGTGAGGGGGGCTCAGCTGCTTCTGGGTGCTTTTTTTTTTTTGGGGGGGGGGGGGGGGGTACTGTCATATTAACAAACTAATCCTGTCTTTTTCTGACTGTTGATATAAATATACTAACTGTATTTCCATAACCTTACTTCCTTCTTTGCAGTACTCGATGATGTACCCGTCGATACCACCAGCTCCGATCTTCTCTGGAGGACGCCACTTGAGGGCACAGGTAGTGTCTGTCACATCGTCCACTGTGAGACAAGTGGGCTCACTGGTGGGGGCTGGTGGGGGGAGAGAGAGAGAGAGAGAGAGAGACAGACAGACAGACAGAGACACAGACAGACAGAGACAGAGAGAGACACAGACAGAGAGACAGACAGACAGAGAGAGAGAGAGACAGACAGACAGACAGAGTTAGACAGACAGACAGAGAGAGAGAGAGACAGCGGCTAATTAATACATTAATACTCAGTGTAAATGGGACGTCAGGCAGGTTAAGCTGCTTCACAGTGAGTGTAGTGTGAACAGTTGCTGGTAATGAAGCGTTCTCCTGATGACAAACGCTAACACGCACCGATGGGCATGAAGGGTTTGGAGTTTCCACTGGGCTGAGAGATGCCGATGCTGTTCACGGCAAACACTCTCATCTCATAAAGGACGCCTTCGATCATCTTCTTGGCCTCGTAGGTGGTGGACTCGTACACGTCGAAGTTGAGCTTGGTCCATCTGGACGAGCCGGCCTTCTTCCTCTCCATCAGATAACCTGACGCAAACAATACGTGTGTCATTCCTTCCTTAGTTTTTCAAAATAAAACCAAAAATAAGACGACGATAAAACTAATTGTAAAAATGAATAGTGATTCAGTTTTCCTTTTGGTGTTTAAATGAATAATAAATAATAATGTTTCTTGTTTTATCCAATTTTGACCTGAAGCAAATTGAGTAAAAATAAACAAATGATATTTATTCAGGTTTTTGTAAAAGGATGGTTTGTTAATGTAAAGATTTTCATGTCATTTGAGGTTTTTTTACATTAAAATCTACAGTTTTCATTATTTATAGATAATTATGATCATATTTTACTGCTCTGACCCAATGATCTAATTATTTTTTATGTATAACCTTAATTCAAATCATTTTTACACTATTAATAACTTCATTTTTATGACTGGACCCAGATTTGGCCCCCGGGCCTTATGTTTGACACCTGTGTGATAAACAGTGCTGATTTCCAACTGCTGTTTCCTCCAGGGAGGCGGGCAGCAGATGTTACGAGTACCTTTAACAGGAACTCCGCCGTCAAACGGAGGGGCGTCCCATGTGACTGTAGCGTTGTCCTCGCCAACTGATGTGCATTTGACGTTCTCAGGAGGGTCGGGCACATCTGGAGAGACAGGTTACAGTTAGAAATGGAAAAGAAAAAACAGAAGATGCTAAATATGTGAGAAGGTTTTTGTGTAAAGGAAGAGGATGTGTTGTTGTTGTAGGAAGCAGAACAGATGTGATTTTTAGAGTTCATAGAAAATGTGAAAATGGACGGAAAGTTGATCTGGTTTAAGGGTGTCTCCTTTGCTATTTTGGGTTAATAATGAATAAATAATAAATGAAATAATGCAGGGAAAGGTTGACAGATAAAAAAAAATAAATTCATGATCCACTGCAACAGAAGGACCATGAAATAATGAATTAATTAGTCAAATAATATATGTTTTCTTACCTCAAATGAATCGGTATTTTAACAAACCAATGACACATTGAGAGAAAAAGTCATTAAAATAACATTTTAAAAAATCTGACATAAAATGTCAAAAATATGAGATAAGAAATGCACAATTATGAGAAAAATAATTGAAATTATCAGACAAATGACACAATTGAGATAAACAGTCATTATTATAAGATAAAAAGTCATAATTTGGATGTAAAAAGTAAAAAATATGACTGGATTGGATGTGCAGGGGAACCAATCAGCTGTTAAAACCCGCCCACTGACTTTGATGGATGAGGTTGACATATACATATATTTTAATTTTTTATGCTATTTTAATGAATCAATGGCACATTTAATAACACATGTATCTATTTAATTCAAATTTTAACTAAATAATGATGTATTTATTTAATCCTGGCACTTTTAGTTGTCCATAATTCTGAAGCAAAAATGTTAAACTTCAGGGTCTGGCTTCTTTAAATGTGTTCAAAGTTAGTGCTCTGTCATATCACTTACATATTGATAGCAGTGATTTACATTAAATATTGATGATTGTAATTGATAATTGATGTTATGTTGTATGTTTAGTGGATGATGTGTATGAGCATAAATGTATGTATAAGTACAACCCTGTCTGAAGATTGTTCATGTTACTTCTTGCCCAGAACACTTTAGATAAAACAAACAAAACTAGAAAAGCACTTAGAGACCCTGACCTGTACCAAGGCATAACCCCCCCCCTTCAGGCCATGATTTTTAACGCTAACTTTGTTTTCATTCAGACCCTTCAGGATTTCGCGATGTTGTGATTTGCAATTCAGCGCGCGGTAGCCATTTTAACCAATCACCGTCACTTTCTAACAAAATGTGACCAATCATCTTGAGTTGCTCCTTCCGACTAAAAACAATAACAACAACAACAACACACGGACATACGTCTGTCCAGCAATGAGCAACTTGTATTAAAGTTCACTGCAACCTAACAATGTCCACTGACAAGACACAATCATCAACATTTTAACAGTAACAAAACAAAGGGAAGTCTGGGCTAGCAGTACGAGTACAAAACAAAGGCTAACGTTAGCAAAGAGTTTCCTGTTAAAATTTAACTGCACAACAGTAGGTGAACATATGTCCACATTTTGTCTGTACCCAAGGCTCTAAAACCAGACTGTCCACACGTCTGTTACACGTCCTCAGTTTTCATATTAAATGAAAAGCTGCACCACTGTCCACGTCATGATTGGAAAAAATTAACGCGCATGCGCTGTTGCTCACTCAGGTTAGCTAGCGCAGATTAGCTAGCCTCTCCAAATGACCGTGCCGGTTTTTTCATCTAAGGTGAAGTAAAAGAGATGTGTGTCTGTCCAACACAACTGTCTTACCTGCAGCAGCCCTGTCTTGTTTAAGTCTAACTGTGTTTACGCGCCGAGAGAGAAAGAGAGAGACCGAAAGAATAACATGCACTTGTCTCCTCTACATTTAAGTGGACTTGTGCTTCGGCAGTTTGACGTGTCGACTAGTCTGTTAATGTTCATGTATGATTCTAAAGACATGTCGTAAAGACAATAACAGCTGGACACTCCAATTATAAGTTTCTCATCAGCCATGATTATGGAGTGGAGAATATGCAAATCACCCCCCCCCCCCTACTGTTGGACACTTGCCTCGTGATGTGCTCGTGGTCGAAGGGTTCATTTGCATAAAGTTGGGTTGAGTTTTTGGACACGCTTGCTGTGCCACTCATTGTTATCAGTTCCCCCGTTGCTGTGATCGACTTACTTTTAATTTACTAAAAAGTCACCTTTATAGTCAACAGGTCTACCAGGATTCTAACCATTTTTTTTAACTTTTAGTTCCATGTGATCCTTCTATTAGGGTCAGGGATAATTAATGGAATCACCTGTGTTCAGTGAACAGGTTTGAACCCATGTATGACAGGACTTTGACTGGATGAACCTGGAATTACCCTCTGATGTGTGTTGAAGATATATAAATATGCTTGTATCACTGAATTAATCACTTATTAATTCTACTCACAATCAAGTTTTATTGTTTGCTTTGTATAACTATTAAATGAAGTACAAAGTGCTCACACATGCAAAACTAACAATGTGCTTATATGACTAACCTGGCATTCCTTTACACCCCTAAATCAGCTTGTTTATCTAAACACGCCAAGGGTTTATTCCCTAAATTACCTTTCTTATCTAACCCATCACCGGTCTAAACTGGGGGTGAAATTCCTGTCTGGTTTTGATCAAAGTACCCAGTATACAGGTTTGAAGGACATCTCTCTCATCCTGGGTGCAGCTGTGATCCTAGGGCAACGAGGTCATATATCTTCAGTGTATGTATACAATTATATTCATGTGCTTTTGTATTTTTACAGAATAAATGGTGTGAAAAAGGCATAATAATAATAATAATAATAATAATGCACACTTTACATCTGAACTCTCACAGTGCATGAGAATCCACTGACCCACAATCTTGACGTAGAGCTCGGCCTTGTCGTCTCCAGCAGGGTTAGTGACAGTGATGGTGTAGGGGCCTTCGTCTGATCGCTCTGCTCCTTCAATAACGAGGCTGCACAGGGTCTTCCTCAAATCCACACGGATCCTTCCTTCAGTTGCAGACAAAACCTGCCAGAGAAAAAACCAGGACGGTAAGACAACAGACTGCAGGACCACAGCAGACCCAGATAACCCCCACCCCCCCAACAGGGAAATAGAAAAGGTCACATGAAGTGCACCATTAGAGAAAACTGTTGATTGTAAATGTTCATGTAGAGGATTCAGCCTCATTTATGTTATTGGTGAGAATGAGGGTCAGAACACAAGCTGTTTTCTGTGGAAACCCCCATCCCCGTTTTTTTTTTTTTTTATAAATAAATCATACCCTGGGGATAGACAATAGTACAGTAGATTAGGTAGGGATAGAACCAAACATAATCTGGTGTGTGTGAACTAAATAATAATAGTAGTTTTGTCTTTTTTTCCGGCTCACATCGTCTCCTTTCATCCACGTCACGGTGGGCGCTGGTTCTCCTGTGATCTCCACGTCAAGGCGAAGTTTGTTTCCAGCGACCACGATAATGGTGTTCTTATTACCCAGGCTGGTGTCCAGGTGGATTTTAGGAGGATCTTTCATCAACAAAATGGCGTGAAGGTTAAAAAAAAGAAAATTTTTAATGGTAAATAACAGTATGAGGTTTAGAAAAACATCTTAAATGTGATTATTTTTGTGCAGGTGTCATATTTTATGTCCAATTTCAGATACATTTTGGATGTATATAAGTTTCCAAACACTAACTGTGATAAAATGAATTGCAGGATAATAAGCAGTGTGTTATAGTCGGACATTAAGAACAGATTCTACTAAAACTCTCACTCACCTTGTCGGGGAACATAGTCAATCTTGATTTCTGAGGAAAGAAAAACAAGTCAGGTGTGAAGTTATGATAAGATTACTTTATATTAAATGGCAAAATTTAAAATACATAAAAAAAAATGCTACTACTACTACTACTATTAATAATAATAATAGAAATCATAAATAAATAAAATGTAAAAATAGTTTTACTAATAAAAAATATAAACTTAAAATAATAATAAATTCATTAACAATATAATTAAAAATTGTAAAATTCTTCTTTATGGGTTTTAAATACTATCCTTACCCAAGAAATTGAGTTTTGCTGAAATAGACAATGCATGACCGTCAGGAACAAAAGAATAATCTCCAGCGTCCCCAGGCTTTACGTCATCAATCGTCAACTTGTGAATCCTGGGGACATGTTTCCAGACGTTACCAAGGAGACATCACTCGTTGTGACCCATAATTATGCAAAAATTGTTGCCCTAGCAACATACTCCATGAGGCAACATGACAGAGTGAGAAACAGACTAAATGGTTTTCACCTTGTGTGACCGCTGTGGCCTTGGTGTTTCTGCTGATGTGGACGAATTACAGACAGACAGCCTCGACCCCACGAGGCAGTTATGTGTGGACATGTGTGTTAAGATATTACAGTTCTACAGATCACAACCTGTCCAAAAAGTGGGTCAAAGTACTGACAAAAACACCTACATGTGTGTACCTGAATGTGTGTGTGTGTGTGTGTACCTGTACATGTACGTGTGTGTGTGTGTGTACGTACCTGTACATGTATGTGTGTGTGTGTGTGTGTGTGTGTGTACCTGTACATGTGTGTGTGTGTACCTGTGCATGTATATGTGTGTGTGTGTGTGTGTGTGTGTGTGTGTGTACCTGTACCTGTGTGTACCTGTACCTGTGCACCATGGTTGTGTAACAGAACTAACAACAGTTGTGTGACAGTACATTTCACTTAATACCTTCCAACGTGTGTCATTTTGATGCGGTCACTGGCCTGGACTTCCAAACCGTCCTTAAACCACTTCCCCGTCACTTTTTCATCAGAAACTTCACATTTGAACACGGCCTTTTCTGCAGCCTTCAGCGTCAGGTCAGCGATGCTCTGCAAAACCTCCAGCTCCTTTTCTGAGGCACACCCCCCCCACACCCACCGCTTCAGGACACAACTTTACCATATATATGATATACATTACATTAACAGTGTGTTTTATGCATGGTGCTTGATAACTCCAGTATGAATTAGAAACACATTGGTCTAGTATGAAGTATGCAAAGGTACAGCAACAGCACTGCTTTCATTTTTACGTTGAGTCCACAAAATTTTCAAGTGTTCACTGCAATATTCTTCTACATATGACAAATACTACAACCAAGAAAGACAGTGGACATGAGACTTATTTAACATTTACACCTGAAAGTCTAAAGTAAAAAAGTAAAGGTGGGTGTTTAAGGGACTTTATGGGTTAAAGGTGGATGTTTGAAAATATTTAAGGGTTAAAGGTGGGTGTTTAAGGGTATTTAAGGGTTAAAGGTGGGTGTTTAAGGGTATTTAAGGGTTAAAGGTGGGTGTTTAAGGCTTAAAGGTGGGTATTTATGGGTTAAAGGTGGGTATTTAAGGGTTAAAGGTGGGTGTTTAAGGGTATTTAAGGGTTAAAAGTGGGTGTTTAAGGGTATTTTAGGGTTAAAGGTGGGTGTTTAAGGGTATTTAAGGGTTAAAGGTGGGTATTTAAGGGTTATATCCAGATTTTGGTGACATTACACTGAACCAGTCCAATAATAATTTCCATGATGCTGTGGAGGTGCTGTTCATGTGGGCAGTTTATTTACTAATTACATATCACTATCATGTTTACATGAACCTGGGGGGTGAGGGGGGGGGTATAATTATACATGAACCTGGGGGAGGGAGTGTAATTATAGAGTTAGTTTGACTACCATCTGAGGATGAAGGACAGACATGTTCATTCACACCCTAATCAATTAATCAGTTAATCAATTAATCGGTCCCATCTGGCTCCTACGTCTGCAACAACTGACACATCCTGTTTTCAGGAGGGTCAGCTGACACCCAACCATCAATTTTGGAGGTGTAAAAGAAAATGAGTGTGACAAATCTTGTGATGAACTACTGAAACAAGGGATTAATAAAGTAATATTAATTATGACATGAGTGATGACTAATTTACTGCTTTTTATGCTTGTCAGAATGAAAAACATCACCATGAGCTGACGTGTGAATTTTATTTAAATTTGTAACCGAGGAGAAATGAAAAATGAATATCCTCGTTTGTAACCTTTAAATAACAGCTGATGGTCTGTGAGTTATGGAGCACAAAATAAAAAAAACAAACAAATTTTTAAATAATCACTGTATTTTCCAGATTATAAATTGCATTTAAAAAACCCGAGCACCTTATATATGGATTAATTCTGGTTGTGCTTAGTGACTAAGATTTTAGACTTTTTTATCACATTAATTTGACTTTTATCATCACTTTCCGGCGCTCTAACTACGTCATCCTAAAGATTACACTGATTGGTTATAGTACCGTCCTATTGCATACAGAGGATTTGAAAGACAACCTTTTAGCCCCGCCTCCTCTGACTATGAAGCACCACTAGACCCATACATGGAATGAATAGAGACAGCACTGCTAGGCTAAGTGAGGTGATCAGACGTGTTACCTTCGACCTCCAGCTCTGCCTTGGACTCCCCACCGTTGGTAAAAACCTGGTACATCCCAACATCCTCTTTCGTGGCTTCATTAATGATCAGGATGTGTCTTTTCCCGTCCTTTTTGAACCTATACTTTGAACCTGCTGTATCTCTGTTAATCTCAACTCCATCCTTCATCCTAAAACACACACACACACACAATAAGTAATAATTAGAGGTGGTCTTTGGATGGGAAAACTAAGAGTAAGACATAAAAGACAAAATTCCAAGTCCTTGGTTACAAAAATCAGAAGGTTCGACTCCCTGATGAAGGCTTAGATGCTGAAACGCGTTGGGGTCTTGATTTGTTTTTTTTTTTATTTGAATGATTTATTTCGAACATGTGCAAAGTGCAACAATAATCAATATAACAATAATAATAATAACAATGACATGTCCGAAAAGGAGTAGGATGAAGCATAAATTTATTTAATTCTACCCCTTCTTCACTTCACCTAAATTCATCTTATAGTAATATAGTGCATAGTACAAAAAAATGATGATAATAATAAAAATAAGAATAATAACAATACCAATAATAACTGAAGTACTAAACGTATACATATATACAAAAAAAAACTAAAAACAAATGAGCAGATAGGAAAGTAGGTAACAAATAGAGTTTTTTTGTTGTTTGTTGTTTTCTTTTTATCCTCCCTTCCTTCCTTCTTTTCCCTTTCTTTTTTCTTCCTTTTTTTTCTTTCCTTTTCCTAAGTTGTCTGCATTTTGTTCTTATTTTTTTATTTTATTTAATTTTTCTATTCATTCACTTATTTTATTTGTGTATTTATTTATTTATTTTTTATCTTTTAACCCCACAGAGGGGGAGTCAACATTGCTTCAGATCAGTGCATATTCCAGTCTTGCAGACATATACTAGACTATTTAGTGCATGTGTGTGACCATCATCGGTCCTCCCCGAAAGCTGAGCAGACATCCCCCATTAGAACTCTCCCTTACAAGCCAGTGAGGGCAGTGCTGCACCTCAGTGATGTGCGGAGGAAACAAAGATCTTTTATAGGTTTCTGTAACAACACCAATGTAATAAAGGCTTTTTAAATGTTCACATATAAGAGAGTGCCTGCCTTAGCCCCGCCTCTTTAACATGAGTGACAGATGTCAGTGTTTGTGGTGGTTGTGGATCAGACTCTTTTATTTTCTCACATCAGAAAGAATCGTTACTGTTCATTCTTTTTGATCAAACACCTTCAGTTCCTTTAAGATTTTTATTTTAACATTTTACATGTAGATGTAAAAATGAGCTGCTGACAGACCCCCACCCCCTTCCAGTGTAAAATCCACTCACCACTTGACGTTGGCCCCCTCCTCTGACACTTCCACCTCAAACTCCACCCTCTCCCCCACCACAGTGTGAACGTCGTCCAGCAGTTTGGTGATGGTGACCGGGGGCTCTGGAAACAAACACAAACCTCACACATCAAACACAAACTCATCTGTCAATTTAAAAACAACAGTATTATTGTATTTTATAAATCAGCTACTGTTCACTCGACATTTTTTTAATGTTATTCTATGACCCTCTAGAATGTTCCGACAGCTCCCATTCACTTTGAATGGACCTTCCCAGCGTTCTGCGGGTGGATTTTTTTTCGATAATCGCCCGCTGCCAATGGCAACGACTTTTGTCACTTCAGATTCTCGGTACCATATCACTCCGCAGGTAGTTCGGCCAATTTGAAAGTAAATATTTGCTACGTTGTAAAGGCTATTTTATCCAGTCTGTTAAAGTAGTAGCAGTAATAAGCTGTAATAACCTAGAATAAGCAGGATAATGTATTGCATTTACATCTATATGAGCGTCAGTGAATGAAAAAAAGAGGATTCATGGGATATTTGTGCAGATTTGACATGTTGTTAGTTCATGTGAACTTTGCAGAAAGAGCTTCGACTGGCTCTGGGTCGGCCAGGAAGGGTCAGGGGGTGAAGGTGTCTCGTGGCTCCAGTGGAATCAGAGAGCTTCATAGACCCCAGGACCAAACGGTGATATCCAAAACCAGAGGGGGGACTGATACCCCCCCATCCCCTCCAGCCAATCACAGCCAGGCTCTCATGAGTTTCAGTGGATGTAAATGATTTTGCAGTTGAAGTTTTTTGGAGGAAGGAAACTTTAGTCAGACGTTTTGGGCTGGGGTTAGGGTTAGGGTTAGGGTTAGTCCAGGAACTGAAGGGTTGGTCTGTTCGTTGTGTCCTTGGGCAAACACACTTCACCCTCCAGTGTCAGTCATTCTGGTGTATGAATTTTGGGTGGTGGTCAGTCTGTGGATACAAATGTAGTTCACCACCACCAGAGGGAGCATGTGAGAACGAATGAATAATGGGTCACTAATGTGAAGCACTTTGAGTGGCCAAAAAAAAGAACTATACAAATGTAATTCATTATCAGTATTAAGTTAATTTATCTTTTATTCACTGGAGGATTTAACAGACAATGTTTCAGCTACATTTTATCTCACCTCTAATTTGCTGAGTCGTTGTTTGGTTTAGTCCAGAAGTAGAAAATGGTATTTTAGTAAAAGACAAACCTCTGTGTTTGACTAACGGGACCATCTAGTCCTGCAGTCCCAGACCCCCCCCCCACACCCCTCCTGTAAAGGTGGAAGCTGCTTCAGTCTCTGGAGGTGATGGGAGTCACATTGCGTAACCGTACAGTGAGATGCTGGATGCTCTGCCAGCTTCAGACTATTTGTCATCGTCAGCACACGTTCCCCCTACGGACACGTCTTCATTCTCTTCAAACCCCCCCCCCCCCCCCCCCCCCTCCAAACAAAAAACAAAAACTCTTTGAACTATAGTCACAGACACAAGTGAATATCTGACTGCAGGCCTCGGAAAAGTTGAGTAAAAATCAGTCGGATCTACTGGATAGAACAGAGGGACGTAAAACTGCACGATATTAAGAAAAACTGACATTGAGTTTTAAAAAAATGTAACCGTGCGATATATACTACAATATGAAAGAGTACTCAGCTGTGTGGTGACGACGCTAACGATAAAAACAGATTAGTGGACGACACTGAACATACGTTTTAGTGTCGTCCTTCTGGAGCTCAAATAAAACGAAATAAATTAATAATTAAAAATACATAAACAAATAAATTAAATGTGAAAAATATTTGAGGTGATTTTTTTTCATATCCTAACATATATCGCAGGGTTAAAAAAAAAATTGCAATATCTGTTTTTTTCTAATATGGTGCAGCCCTAAAACATAATATAGAATTAAAATATGAACTTTAACCTTTTACATGAAGCTCTATCTGCAGTTAGTTGTTATTTCAAACTGTGAAAACTCAGAATATTACATATGATAGTGTTCGACGCGTCATTTTTACCCTTGAATCACTTAATACAAAACTAAAAAAGCCCAAGTGTCAAAAATGTTATGTGTGTCTTAAACTGCTGTGACTGTTAGTTATGGCTGGCTGTCATTTATACTGAACTCCCCACTGCATTTGTTAACGTCATGATAAATCAGCAGCGACCTGCACTGATGTTGATGCTGCAGACAACTTACATCAAACTTTTATAGCACCAAACTGAAAAATTCATCTTAACACACACACACACACACAGAGTATAATATAATATAATATAATATAATATAATATAATATAATATAATATAATATAACATAATATAATATAACATAACATAACATAACATAACATAATATAATATAATATAACATAATATAATATAACATAACATAACATAACATAATATAATATAATATAATATAATATAATATAATATAATATAATATAATATAACATAATATAATATAATATAATATAATATAACATAATATAATATAACATAATATAACATAATATAACATAACATAATTTAATATAATTGTGTTATAACCTGTCCCATGTCTGGGTCAGTTATATTTCATGAGTCCCTGCAGTTAAATATCAGTATAAAATCTAAAAGTTAACGCATATTAATATCAATATTTAATTTGAATAACATTCTAATTGGCTTTGAAAAGCAAAAGCATCAGGGTGTAATAAATATGACAGCACATGAATAAATACAACACAAAGATACATGAGAATAAACACAACATAAAGCCTTTCTGTGGCGAACGTTGTTATTAAAAATGAGTGAGTAGACGACAGAGCGCAGCACGCCACGCACACAAACAAACGACAAACAAACGACAAACACAGACCCACGGTGAGAACAGAGCTGTCATCGTCTGTACGCTGCCATGACAGCATTAGACTAATGGAGCAGAAAAAAGCAGAAGGATTCCTGTGTGACGGGGGTGACTCATGTACCTTTGACAAAAACCTCGGTGAAGCTCTTCTGGTCTCCCACTACACACTCGTACGCTGCGTCATCAGACAGATTACACCTGTTGATAGTCAGAGACCGCTTGTTCCCAACACTCTCAAACACATACCTGGACACACAGGGACAGGCGGGGACACACAGGGACGGACGGGACAGGCGGGGACACACATGGACGGACGGGACAGGCAGGGACACACAGGGAGGGACAGGCAGCGACACACAGGGAAGGACGGGACAGGCGGGGGGACACAGGGACGGACGGGACAGGCAGTGACACACAGGGAAACACAGGGACACACAGGGGTGGACAGGGACAGGCAGGGGTGGACAGGCGGGGACACACAGGGACAGAGGGTGGGGTTATACAAGAAGGAGAAAAGAAAAGAAAGAATCATGATTAAATACTTTCCGAAAATCATACAAATATTTCAACCCTTTTACTTCCTGATGTCCCCATACTGACACATACATGACTTTATTATAATAACACCTATAGATACATTATTTTAATAACACCTTTATATTTATCTCCACATTACTGCAGCTACACTTGTTTCACATCAAATGAAAGTAAACAAACTCATCTTAATGAAAATATAAACCATTCTGAAGGTCAACACTAACAGCACATACACAAAAGGATGGTTTACACTGAATCTTTACTGTACTTTACTGTATTTTACTGTATATTTAGTGTATATTAGTGGATATTAGTGTATATTTAGTGTATATTTAGTTGTATATTAGTGTATATTTAGTGTATATTAGTGGATATTAGTGTATATTTAGTGTATATTAGCGTATATTTAGTGTATATTTAGTGTATATTAGTGTATATTTAGTGTATATTAGGGTATATTTAGTGTATATTTGTGTATATTTGGCCAACATTAAGACAATAGGAGGAAAAACTGTAAATGTATGAGTGTTTTTCAGCCTCCATCTTTGAGCTGTTAAATAAGCAGTAAAAGTGTTTTATTCTAAACTCCAGTGTTTGTTTTACAAACAGCTCATTCTTTTATCTGTACTTTAAACACTTAAAGAACAGCTGATGTTTTAGTTTAAACAGACATTTTTCAGCTGTTTTTATCTTAGTCAGTCCAGTAAAGGGTTAAAGTCAAAGGAGTGATTCACTGTTATGGACCAAGGCATGAGTCCTCCAGCTGTGTGTGTGTGTATGTGTGTGTGTGTGTGTCTGTGTGTGTGTGTGTGTGTGTGTGTATGTGTGTGTGTGTGTGTGTGTGTGTACGCAGGCACACACACACACTCAGCTGTTTTGCTTACGTGCACATGCTGTGGTGCAGAGGTCTCTGTACTAACATGATGTGTTACAGACCCACTGTGGTCACATGGGATAAAGGAAAGCATCCCCATAGTAACAGTGAACAGGTGATAGAACTGTTATTAATCACTAGACTCATCTGAAAAACTGAATGAGTGAAGATTTGGAGCAGAATGATGTGAGTGGGAGCACAGCATGTGGTCAACATTCAGCTTTAAAGGGATAGTTCAGTATTTTTGACATGAATGTGTTTGTCATCAGTGTCTTTACTCTGGACTCACAGGACAGTGACACTGTCCTGTGAGTCCAGTTCTGGTCCTCATTAAAGTAAAGTAGTTTACTGTGAGGTGCACAGCTGTTAGCAGGGACAACGTGCATTGATCACTATTGACAGAAAGTAGCTCCAAGCAATTATGAGGTGTGAGTTTTTGTTCTGTGACAGTTTTGAGAAGAAACACATTTTATTTTTTTGACCCCAGGAAACCTGCCGGGACTACTTTTGCTTTGACCAAAACCAGACCAGAACTGGACTCATAGGAGACTGTCGGGGGTAAGTCACTGTGGGTGCACCAGAGTAAAGACCCTGATGACAAACAGATATATATATATATATATATATATATATTCCTCCCCAGTAAGGTCGAGGAACCAGAGGGGCTATCATGAAAGGACAAACCCTTGCATGGCGTGTACCATCGACAAATTGAGGAAGTGGCTGATATGGAAAAGACATACCAGTGTCTGGAAAAGGCTGGACTAAAGGACAGCACAGAGGCACTACTCATGGCTGCACAAGAACAAGCCCTGAACACCAGAGCAATAGAGGCCGGGGTCTACCACATCAGACAGGACCCCAGGTGTAGGCTGTGTAGAGAAGCCCCTGAAACAGTCCAGCACATCACAGCAGGGTGTAAGATGCTGGCAGGTAAGGCATACATGGAGAGGCATAACCAGGTAGAGGACATACTGTACAGGAACATCTGTAGAGTATGGACTGGAGGTCAAAGGTTAAGATGGGAGACCCCCCCAAAGGTGACAGAGAACAAACAGGCCAAGATCCTGTAGGACTTCCAGAACCAGACCAGATGGTGATGGCCAATCAGCCTGACATAGTGGTGGTGGATAAACATGAGAAGACAGTGGTGGTGATAGATGTAGCAGTCCCCAGTGATAGCAACATGAGAAAGAAAGAACATGAGAAGAGAAGAGAAATACCAAGGGCTGAAAGAGGAGTTAGAGAAAATGTGGAGTGTGAAGGCAACAGTGGTACCACTAGTGATGGGGGCATTAGGGGCAGTGACCCCCAAGCTGGGACAATGTCTCCAGCAGATACCAGGAACAACATCAGAGATCTGTGTCCAAAAGAGAACATTGTTAGGAACAGCTAAGATCCTGCACAGAACCCTCAGGCTCCCAGACCTCTGGTAGAGGACCCGAGTCTGAAGGAGACACGGCCCACGTGGGGCGAGAGGAACATTTTTTTTTTTTATATATATAGTACATACGGTTAACTAACTACAGTTTATGCAGTTATTAAAGCTTCTACATCACATGCTGTCAGATTAATAGTGATGAGCATTTGCACCGGACGTCCCCACTACAGTAGAAACCTGTTGGACTGATAACAAATGCTGACAGTAGCGTAGCATCATGGTCCAGCACACACACACACACACACACACACACACACTCATCAGTAATTTTCTCACTTGGCAGACGGTTTAATTTCCTCTCCGTTCTTCAGCCACTTGACCTGAGCGTCAGGATCGGCCACTTCCACAGTCAGTGTGATCTTCTTTCCTTTATCCACTGAATAAGCTTCTTCCAGTTTCCTGATGAACGCTGACAACAAACCATCCTGTTACTATAGTTCACACACTGCTTTAACAGACACATAATCCAGAAAGGTTCATATAACTATACATTTCAGGGAGATGTTTATCGTTGTTTCAGTTTATGCTTCACTGCCACTCAAACCAACAGAAAGAATTTAGACCAGTTAAACCAGTTAGACCAGTCAAACCAGTTAGACCAGTTAGACCAGTTAAACAAGTTAGACCAGTCAAACCAGTTAGACCAGTCAAACCAGTTAAACCAGTTAGACCAGTCAAACCAGTTAGACCAGTTCAACCAGTTAAACCAGTTAGACCAGTCAAACCAGTTAGACCAGTTCAACCAGTTAGACCAGTCAAACCAGTTAAACCAGTTAGACCCGTTAAACCAGTTAGACCAGTCAAACCAGTTAAACCAGTTAGACCAGTCAAACCAGTCAAACCAGTTAAACCAGTTAGACCAGTCAAACCAGTTAGACCAGTTAAACCAGTTAGACCCGTTAAACCAGTTAGACCAGTCAAACCAGTTAGACCAGTCAAACCAGTTAAACCAGTTAGACCAGTCAGACCAGTCAAACCAGTTAAACCAGTTAAACCAGTTAAACCAGTTCAATCAGTTAGACATACACACACAGCTCAATCCAATAACAAAAGTACCTCCATAATAAAAGGCTTGATGGGGTTTTGAACCCACAACCCAAGCCTCCAAGGCAGCTGGGCCCTGAAGGCACTCCCCAGGTCGCTGGGTAAAGTCCCAGTCGTCCTGTGTGCCTGGTGTAACTACAGGCCTGCAGACGCTAACACCCCCCCCCACACACACACACACACACACCCCTTTACCATCAGTGGGCTCTGGCTCCGCCTTCTTCTTCATGGCCTTCAGTCTCTTCAACATCCCCCTCAGGTCTGTGATGCCGTACTGAAAAGCAATCTTCTCATAGTCACAGGGTTTGGCTGCCTTCAGGATTTCCCAAACATCCACTTCTTCTTTTGGGATCTGCTGTTTCTTTGCCCTGAGTGCACATGAAAAATAAATAAAATAAAGAAAGAAAGGATTGGAGATTTAAGAATGAGAAAAATTTAGATTTTAAAATATGGTTTGAAAAAGGAAAAAAAAGCAAATAAAAATGTCAAAATATGGAAGGAAAATGTACATTTAAAAAAAGGAGGGAATAAATTAGCATTAGCATTAGCATGTGCCTTGTACTTTTTGCTTGCTCTATATTAAGGTCAACAGGATCCTGTATTTTCAGTAAATGTGTCTCTGCAAAACTAGAGTTTGTTGATGCATAAAAATATGAATTAGTAATAATGTAGTAACTGAAAAAAAAAAAAGATAGGATGGATATTTTAATAGCAGTTGTTAATTCTGCTCCATAATGTAGGAATAGAAGAATGACATAATTATATTATATGAGAAGTGAATATTTATCAACTCTTCTCATTCTTCACATTATATCATTGTTGTTGATGAATTTGAAATTATTGGATCATGAGTGGACAATTGTGTATGGACGCTGTGGACATGTCCACACCGATATTTGGATGGTTCTAAAATGTCCATAACAATTTTTGAACATTATGACATTTGAGAAACAAAAGGTTACTGTATTTTCTGGACTATAAAGTGACACTTAAAAACCACCACAGTGCACCTTATACATGGATTAAATCTGGTTGTGTTTAATGACTGGGCACTTTGACTTTTATCTGATAATTTTGACTTTTTATCTGATAATTTTGACTTTTTATCTCAGAATTTTTACTTTTTATCTCAGAATTTTTACTTTTTATCTTTTTAGTATTTTAGCCATGTTTGTATCTACTTTTTTTTAAAATGTTTTTTGCTGTCTCTTGCAAGGAAATCGTCAAATTATGTCCCCACCAATGTCACGATCATGATCACTCCCATGTTGGAAATAATCCAAACACACGTTACCTCTTCTTGAGCAGAGCACTGAAGTCCAGGTCACCAGCGTCTTCATCTGCGTCTCCTCTGAAAGTAAAACACAACACATGTGAAATTATGTGACAAACATCTGGATGTTCATGGTGAAAAAAGACTGAGATGGACATTCTATAAGAGGGGGGTTCAATAAGTGAGGTGGGGCTTTCCCTGGGGGGGGTGCTAGAGGAGTGCAGGGGAGACATGACATGACCCCATAAATAAGAAGAGAAATGAAACCAATTAGACCAGTCAAACCAGTTAAACCAGTCAAACCAGTTAAACCAATTAGACCAGTCAAACCAGTTAGACCAGTCAAACCAGTTAAACCAATTAGACCAGTCAAACCAGTTAGACCAGTCAAACCAGTTAGACCAGTCAAACCAGTTAAACCAATTAGACCAGTCAAACCAGTTAGACCAGTCAAACCAGTTAGACCAGTCAAACCAGTTAAACCAGTTAGACCAGTCAAACCAATTAGACCAGTCAAACCAGTTAGACCAGTCAAACCAATTAGACCAGTCAAACCAGTTAGACCAGTCAAACCGGTTAAACCAGTTAGACCAGTCAAACCAGTTAGACCAGTCAAACCAGTTAGACCAGTCAAACCAGTTAAACCAGTCAAACCAGTTAAACCAATTAGACCAGTCAAACCAGTTAGACCAGTCAAACCAGTTAGACCAGTCAAACCAGTTAAACCAGTTAGACCAGTCAAACCAATTAGACCAGTCAAACCAGTTAGACCAGTCAAACCAATTAGACCAGTCAAACCAGTTAGACCAGTCAAACCGGTTAAACCAGTTAGACCAGTCAAACCAGTTAGACCAGTCAAACCAGTTAGACCAGCTAAACCAGTTAGACCAGTCAAACCAGTTAGACCAGTCAAACCAGTTAAACCAGTTAGACCAGCCAAACCAGTTAGACCAGTCAAACCAGTTAGACCAGCTAAACCAGTTCGACCAGTCAAACCAGTTAGACCAGTCAAACCAGTTAAACCAGTTAGACCAGCCAAACCAGTTAGACCAGTTAAACCAGTTAGACCAGCTAAACCAGTTAGACCAGCTAAACCAGTTAGACCAGCTAAACCAGCTAAACCGAGAAATGAAATAAACCAGTTAAAGACACTTCTGCTAAATGATAAAACAGTTTTTTTTTTTCATCTAATGATCTGAAAGATGTCAGTAAAAACTATAAACATAACAACAACAAAAAACAACACATGAACAAACAAGCAGCAGCAGAAATAAAAACTGGAAACAGGAAACGTTTTTTTACAGCCGAGGAATCACAACAAAAACTAAACAGACTGTGAGCGAAACAGAAACGTACAAATAAAAAACAATAAAACACAGACATGAGATGAAATATACGAACTGCAAAACTACGAGCAACGTTCCTGCTCAAAGTCACACTTCAAATTCCCTGACCTTCCCTGACCTTCCCTGATCTTCCCTGACCTTCCTTGACCGATGCGTAGAAATTCCATGACCTTTGACAGAAACCACTGATGCACAGTCTAACCCAAAGTGAGCGGCGCCCGCGGTCACCCACAGTTACTGGTCAGTGAAAAATATTCTTAATAATATTTGGGTTACGGTGGTTCTGGTCCAGAGGTGTTAAAAATACTCACATTCTGTACTTAAGTAGAAGTACAGCTACTTATATGAAAAAAATACTCTGGTAAAAGTAGAAGTACTGATTCAACTCCTGTATTTAACTCAAAGTAAACTTTCTCAATTGTAATAAAGTGCAAAAGTTAAAAAAAAAAGTCAAACTATTTTTTTTGCCATGAATGAAATAAAAATTTTCCTGGTTAAAAAAAAATGTAGTTTAACTTTGTTTTTGTTTTTTACAATTGAGAATTTTTTTTTTTACTTAAGTAGAAGAGTTTAATCAGTACTTCTACTTTTACCAGAGTATTTTTCCACATCAGTATTTGTACTTCTACTTCAGTACAGAATGTAGGTACTTTTACCACCTCTGCTAAATTCCCTTTACAGACAAAAATTCCCTGACTTTTCCTGCCTGGAAAATCCTTGATTGAAATTCCCTGATATTCCAGACCTTCCCTAAGCTGTGGGAATCCTGCCTGAGGGACGGACAGGCATGGATGTGACAGACAGACAGACAGACAGACAGACAGCAGAGGTGTAGACTGACACACGCCTGGAGGCAGTGATCGACACCAGAGCGTTTTATGGGAGATAACGGGTGACGGGTGACACGTTGGGGTAGACCCTCGCCGACGCTGACACTCACGATCGCTTAAACGCCTCCAGGATGTTGTCCTGCTGCTCCTCTTGTACGGCTGAAAGCAAACAGAAGGAGGAAGACCACGGGTGAGCTTCATTCATTCACTCATTCCACAGACGAATAATGGAGCGATGACCCCGCGAGGCCACTAAATGATAAGACCTAATGTGCATTACACTCACTGAGTTATTGGCTGACAAAGCCAGTTACAAAGTAATGGTGGATGTGCTGGATGGAAGATGACAATAATGTGATTAAGTGTCCGTCTGCAGACCTACCCTGCACCGAGACGTCGAATGTGCAGCTGTCGCACTTGTCTTTGGAGGTGACCTCACAGCGGTAGCCACCTGCGTCTCCATCCACCACTTTAATGATGCTCATCTCGTAAGTGTAGATCTGACAGAGAGAGGGGATGATACGCTAGGAATACACACAATTAAATCACCTGGACACACACACACACACACACACACACACACTGGTTTCCATGTCTCGTGAGGACCAAGTTTGTAATCAAGTAGCCATTAGGTAGTGAGTGAAAATACATTTTGTAAATGAAATAACAATCTCGTTTTATCACTTGAACCCACTTTATCCTCACTAGGGTCACAGGGGTCAACCCAACCCTACTACCCCAACCCTAACCCTAGCCCCTACTACTACTGCAGAAAAGAGTTGTTCATATAGCAACTAACTCTAGTTTCCTTGCACAGACCGCCCCTCTATTTATGAAAGTTAGGATGTTGAATATTTTTAATATCAATAGACTGCAACTCACACTTTTTACAATGTAATTTTTTAATGATTTCCTTCCTGACACATTTGATAACTTTTTAAATCTAAATTCTCAGTTTCATAATTATGCAACTCGACAAAGCGCCCATTTACAACCCCCCCCCCCTAGTTAGATCAACCTTTGCCCAGATGAGTGTAAAATACAATTGTGTAATTAACTGGAATAATCTGCCCATACACCTAAAACAATGTACGTCCTCTCTTCATTGAATTTCCTATCTCCCCCTTTAGTTCTACATTCCTCGTTTTAATAATTGGTTTTATATAGTTTCTTTTGGTTACTTTCATTGCTGTATTTATTTGTTCTATATCATTTAGCTGTTAATTAGTTTTTGTTTTAGATAATTTCATTTGTTTTACGTTAGTTACAGTATTTCCTTGATTTTAATCATGTTATTTGGCTTCACTACTTAGTCTAATTTGCAATACTTTTTTTGATAAAATTACTTGTTTTTAGTCATTTATTATTTATCTAAGACTTGTATAATTCTCTAGGCATTTTCCTTTATTTCATGTAAGTTATGTTGTATATTAGAAAGAGGCATGTATAAGCCTTACAGGCTTCCTCCTCCTTTTGCACGATGTTCTTCTCCTTATGCCATTTCCTGTATGTATTTTATATTAGTGTAGATAATAAAAGAAAGAAAAAGAACTACTGCACCACTGTGACACCCAAAAAAATTATTAAAAAACTAATAATAATAATGAGAAAAATGTGAAACTTAAATTTAAAAATTATGAAAATTATATATATATATATATATATATAGTAAATTGACATTGTCAATTTACATATACATGATCTAAAATGAAAAAATCTTTTTAAAACAAATAAAAAAGTTGTTATTCTTAGACTAGTTTACCTTGGTGTTTCTGTCATAGGTTTCTTTAAACTGCACATGTTTTCCTGCTTTACTGGCCAGATCCAACCACTTCCCCTTCAGCCACTTCAGGGTGGGTTTCCTCAACAGATTAGTGGAATCAACTTTAGCCACAAACGTGACGTCCTTGCCTGCAATGAACAAAGATGAGACAAATAGATATAATAAATAAATAGATGAGGCTTTAATTTTCCAGCTGGAATTTGTCACAGTCACGTCTGTGGTTGTGGATGTACAGTCGTAGTTGGATTTTATGCCGGTGGTTTTCGGACCTTTTGTTGCTGTGACACTTTCTGGCTTCAGGACGAACAGGCCGCTCTGCTCTGACATCTGAGAATCCTCCCCAGGCACGTGTTCTGACAGAAGGATCACAGAGGACGTATTAAAACAGGAAGACATGATCTGGGTGTCACACAATATGAGTGTGAAAAGACTGAAGACACAACATGGAGACAGTGGACGACAGGACAAGGACCAAGCAAACCTCCAAAGTTTGACAGAAAAGCAGGGCTTTGTTGGGTATTTGAAAAGTTAATGTAGTCTAATGAAGGGGTTTTCAAATAGTGAAGGGGGGCGGGACCCTCCCCTGGGGGGTGCCAGAGGACTGCAGGGGACGTGCAATATGAGAAAAAATAAACCCGAATAAAAAAGAAATATGTGGAAATATGTGGTTAACTAACAACAGTACACCCATATTTTATATATATTCACTATCACACTATTTAAAAAAAAAATCCCCTGTTCTGTTTTAATTCAATGACAAATAGTGAAAAGCCTGAAGTGTTTAACATTTCCATCTTTGAACCTCGAGGGGACGTGATACTTTAGTACAGTCAACAGTCTTTTCATGAAGCAAAAAACTATTTTATTTATTTAGTTATTTTTGCATAAGTCATCTGGGACCCTCTGACAAATGACAAGCGACCAGGAAGCCCCGCCCCCTTCACCCCCGAGAAATGAACGTCCCCAGGGAGTAACACACTTCGTCAGATCACTTTTGTAGGCATCATATCAGGGTTGAGCGTTGGCATATTTTCTACCACCCTGACAGAACATACGCTGAAACTGTGGACTCTTATCTGAGATAATCAAATCAAAAACAACCAGCAGCTCTTTTATCTGTTCCCTTGTTTCTTTTTCTTTCTTTTTTTCCAGTAAATGGATGAAACCTCTGGAAGGCGTTTGCTTGTCAGCTGAGACGCTAACATGTTCATTTTTCTTACCATCAGGAGGTAACTCTGTGTCGAAGAGAGAAGAGGAAGAAAGAAAGAAAGAGAGCGTAGGAAATGTCAGTGTGTAGAGAATCTGCTCCTGAACACAAGCGTTAATTGGTCCAATGATAATCTTGACTTCAGGTGAGAAACAGTCACACGTGAAATCAATGTTCTCTCACACTCCAAAAAACACATCATTCTTTCTGTAAATCTAATTAACAAGTTCCTCTTTAAATCACACAGACGATAACGACTTACGTCTTCAGCAAACGAGTTAAAAAAAAGTTATTTAAAAATTTAGAAATGTATAGAAAATAATAAGAATATAATAAATGATAAAAAAAAATAATAAAAATAAATATTTTTTTAAATAACTAAAAATAAGAGCATTTTAAAAAAATGTAATGCAAATAATAATAAAAAATATATTTAAATAAGTAATACGAATAGTAGAATGTAAAAAATAAGTACAATATTTTTTTAATTAATAAAATAATAACAAATAATATAATAATGAATTATTGATTGACTAAAATTTAAAATAATTTAATTAAAATTATAATAATAAATAAGACAAGTACAAACAGTTTTAAAAATATGAAGAAAAAACATTTTCAAATAAAAATGAAAAATAAAAGCATTAAATAATATAATACATAATAAAAATTAATAGTAAAAATTAACAAATAATAAAATATAGGAAAAAAAATTATAAATATAATATAAATGACATTTTAAAAGTTATAAAAAGAAGTGTGCTGAAGTCAGGAGGTTATTAAAGTGAAGTCACTGCACATAAACACTTTCTCATCTTTTACTTTCAGTGGACAAACAGTCGGTGAAAGATAAAGATAAAACTAATTAATTACAGTGAGTGGAACTGATGGGAGACAAGACCAGTTCCATAGACAATGGGTCTGGGGTCAGAGGTCACGACAGGTCATCCACACCCATAAATTGAGAGAGCAGCTCTCTCTCTCTCTCCCTCTCTCTCTGTCTCTCTCTCTCCCTCTCTCTCTCTCTCTCTCTCGCTCTCCCTCTCTCTCTCTGTCTCTCCCTCTCTCTGTCTCCCTCTCTCTCTCTCTCTCCCTCTCTCTGTCTCTCTCCCTCTTTCTCTGTCTCTCCCTCTCTCTCTCTCTGTCTCTCTCCCTCTCTCTGTCTCCCTCTCTCTCTCTCTCTTTCTCTCTCCCTCTCTCTCCTTCTCTCTCTGTCTCTCTCCCTCTCTCTCTCCCTCTCTCTCCTTCTCTCTCTGTCTCTCTCCCTCTCTTTCTTTCTCTCTCCCTCTCTCTCCTTCTCTCTCTGTCTCTCCCTCTCTCTCTCTCTCTCTCTGCCCCCCCCCTCTCTCTGTCTCTCTCCCTCTCTCTCTCCCTCCCTCTCTCTCTCCCTCCCTCTCTCTCTCTCTCCCTCTCTCTCTCTCTCTCCCTCTCTCTCTGTCTCTCTCCCCCTCTCTCTGTCTCTCCCTCTCTCTCTCTCTCTGTCTCTCTGTCCCCCCCCCCCCCCCCCCCCTCTCTCTGCTTTTATGGGCTCAGTTAATTTGATCTTTTAATCAAAGTGCCCCTCAGGACAGATCCAAGTTCAGATGTTGGGGATGATTTAAAAGGTTTCACTTAGAATGCTAAGTGGGTAAATCCGATCCTGGAAAAGCACCCGTGGGACATTTGTGAATGTTTACACACTTCTACGGTTACGCCGGACACTTCCTGTGTTTCAGACGAAGGTTTCCACTGTCCTTGGATTAAAGACCAGAGGGTTTGGAGTTTAGGAAATGACCCCAAAGACAACAGCAGACCCCCTTTATATTTTATATGGACAGTTTTTATGCTAACATGGATCGCTAATAAGCTAATTGCTAATTCTATGGTCATTTTGATGTTATTTGATGGTAATAATACCTTTGTAACCACTTATTACAAACAATTCCATGCATTTTCCATTTAATTAATTATTCAGTATTTTGTAGGTAATGGAAACAGGTTTTGTTAAATGTAAGAACTTTTTGCAGAACAATTCCAGGCTTCACACAGGAACATTGTCAACTGCTTTCCCTCTAGGACCTGATACACAATGACAAACACACGAGATGGAAAATACAAGCCAAGCGGGGACAATAGACAGACAGACAGACAGACAGACAGCGGTAACAGGCGGCTGACGAGGAATAATGGACTGATTCTGCTTCTTCATTGTTCAGTGAATGAAAAGAAACAGTTGATACATGAGAGTGAGATTAGTGAAGACAATGAAGGGTTAAAATACTTCCCTCTGCTTTTGTCTTCTGAGACACAGACCCGCGTGTGTGTGTGTGTTTGTGTGTGTGTGTTTGTGTGTGTGTGTTTGTGAGGAGAGATGAAAAGTCTGTTCAACAAAGATCAGATTAAAGACAATGTATGAACCTATTCACAGACACAAGTATAATATGTACAGACACACACACACACACACACAAGCTGGTTTCCATGTCTCATGGGGACCAAGTTTGTAATTGTAATGTATATATATATATATATATATATATATATATATATATATATATATTAGGGCTGTAAAGATAAACCGATTTGAATCGGTTACCAGTTTGTGTCGTATGAGATCCGGGTGAATCGGTCCACAGAGCCTGAATCAGTTAAACTGTCTACCAACGGTACGATGCTCCAGGTTTCCCTGAGGTCCAACCACCGATCTGTATGATCTTTATATCTGTGACCAAGTAGCTTAACAATGACATTTATTTTCAGAAATGTATACATGTTAAAACTTCCACCTGGATGTTTACCTGATGATTTTTTTTTTAGGTACAGATAGAGGTAAAGTTAAAGGAAATGTGGGTAGCGAACAGGAAGTGACAAAATAAAAGCACATCTATGGATGAAACTGTGGATCCATGGTTTATGCGTCACTTAATGCGTCTTATATATAGAAAACCCCGAAAATAATTATTTGACAATGTGCCGTGTAGTGTGGAAAATACTTTATTCGGAATAAATAATTCGGAATTAAAAAACACCATATAAATGTACGGAATGTCCCCATAAGGATAGGAATACAAACACACACACATTCACACACACTGATGACACAGCAAAGCACTTTTACCTCCATGAACTTGGACGTGTGTTAATGAAGAATAAGTGCAGGTTAAACACCTGAACTGGACTAAATGAGTGTTAATGCAGATATAATGACAGGGAAGTTTTTCATACATATACATAATGTCCACAAACACATAATAATAGAGACACGTCCACTGCTAATTGTCTCGTCCTGCTTAGATTGAAATTTATGAGTTTTATTTCGTAGATGAGTAAAGCTGTTGTGCATGAGGACAGGTCAGTGCGTCGCCTCCACAGAACATTCTGGAATCTATGCAACAAAAAACACAGTAGAATTTAAAGGAAACTTTTAAAACTATTCCCAAAAGAGTGTAATGACACACCTGATATCAATAATACTAATTATATGCTCTTCCTGATCACATTATTGATGTAGGTGTTTGCTTTGGCCGTTAGTTTTCTGTTCAAATGTACATGTTTACACAGATGATTCTCAGCTCGTCTCAGATCTAAAGCCGACATGTGACGAGAAGAATCTGGCCCTGGCTGTTTCATTAGCTCATGATTTTGACTTTTTATATCATAATTTTTACTTTTTATCTCACAATTTTAACTTTTTATATCATAATCTTTACTTTTTATCTCACAATTTTAACTTTTTATATCATAATTTTAACTTTTTATCTCACAATTTTGACTTTTTATCTCATAATTTTGACTTTTTCTCTCACAATTTTGACTTTTTATCTCATAATTTGTACTTTTTATCTCATAATTTTCACTTTTTGTCACATGATTTTGACTTTTTATCTCATAATTTTCACTTTTTATCACAAAATTTTCACTTTTTATCTCATAATTTTCACTTTTATCACATGATTTTGACTTTTTATCTCGTAAATTTTATCTCATAATTTGGACTTTTTGTCTCAGGATTTTGACTTCAGTTGATGTGCCTTATAGTCCACTACACTACACTTATTTTAGAGTCAGACATGTGCACTCTTCACATATTCCTATTCATATCATTTTTATTTTGGAAATAACTCCAAACTCCAAATCAGTAGTACATAAATAATAACCCAAAGGAGGTAATAAATTATCATATTTCATAAAACTCTGCATGTTTACCCTTCACTATGTATCCTGTATCCACTACTGAACACTCGTGAATCCTTCAAACCTGTGACCTTTATATCACAATATCACTAACATTTTCCCCAAGACGACAGTTTATATACGACACGAATCTGTCTTTTTTGTGTCAGTTTCGGCACTCTAAGTCATCCATTTGTTTGATAAATAAATGTACGTGTAATTTGTTTGTAGATGTTTTCACTGGTGCTTTGGTGCAGTCGACACGTCCATCATTTAAATGAGTAAAGATAACACTGTTAATGAGACACTTACATACAACACTAACACGAGCTGAAGGACAAATGGGAAAGATGAATTTATATGTAAGTGTGTATTTACGGAATTAAATCTACCTGAACAAAAATAGAAAAACCACACACACACACACACACACACACACACACACACACACACACACACACACGGTGCAAACATATACGTATGTATATTTAAAGTGTGAAAAACACCCATAAATTAAACACCTTCTATTTTCCCCCAAACACCTAATTTGATTATCATCCTCTGAACCTAAAATAAACTCAAACCACATCCTCAGTTCTAATAAAAGAATGTGTGTGTGTGTGTTTGTATTCCTGTCTTTATGAGGACATTGATATGTTTTCATAGGGACCTCTGACACGATGGGGACCAAAATTCAGGTCCCCACAAAGGTTAAATATAAATGTAGGTCCTCACTAGTAAAATATAAATCTGTGAAGAATACATTATTTTATTTTATCAGATGTCCCCATAAAGCATGAGGGAAACTGGTGCAAAGTGAAACACATATTTTTAAAAGGTTTAGGGATTTATTATTATTATTATCATTATTTTTTGAATTATTATTTGTAATTTGATTAATTTAATTTGGTTTTCCTTTTTTATTTAATTTATATTTAGAATATATATATATATATATATATATATATATATATATATATATATATATATATATATATTCTAAATGAAATTAAAATTTTAATAATTTTTTTTAAAAGATGTGTTTACGCTTCCTGTCCAATGGCGACTTTGTGTGTGTGTGTGTGTGTGTGTGTGTGTGTGTCCATCAGTTGAAGTATCATGCATGTACACACTCAGTCCCATCACCACAGAAGTCACTACTTCTGTGTTTGTTCGTTCAAATGTCATATTTCTATATTTCTTACCATCCTCTTCTTCTGGATCCTCTGGATGAAGGGAAATGCACAGTATGATGAAGATTACAGTGATGATGATGATAATGATGATGAGTTATATGAGCCACACAAACAAACATAAAGTAGGTGTTTCTTACCCATTTTGTCTGAAAAACAGAATAAAAGGATGTATTAGAAAATGTAATAATCATTATGATAGATATAATATATTATTACTGTAGTTTAACTGTGTAATATATTATTATAGTATCTGTAACTCAGTTGTTTTAGTTATTTTCCACTTTTATCACCTTGTTCAATTATTGATCAGCTCTTCAGAAGATTGATGAAGATGTAATAGCTTCCAGGTGTGATGGAAGATGGAGATATTTTACATTTTCTAATAATATTAGTTTTTATTTAATCACATTATATATATATATATATATATATATATATATATATATATATATATATATATATTTACAATTTTTAAATATTTTTTTTATTTTGTAATTTTAAATTTTTATTTTTTATAGATTTTTTAAAATATTTATATATTTTTTTTTATTATTTTTATTTTAAAAAGAAGTAGATATTTTATTGTATTATTTTTTATTCATGTATGTATTTATTCTTAGATTTTTTCAATTTGATAAAAAATATTTTATTATTTTTAAAATGACTATTTAAATTTTTTTAAATTGTTTTTGATTAATTAAAAATATGTACAAAATGATCTATTAATTAATGTATTTATTTTTTCTTAAAAGATAAATAATTACAATTAAATTAAATTAAACAAAAAAAGAAAAAAAATCTATAATATCACTGGACCTGATCTGAGAACCACTACTGTAACTAAAATATCAACAGGACAGTGGAGCTCAGGTCAGAGGTCATGCAGACACTCACCAGCAGGGGGCGCTTCTGCTGCCTTTTCACCCTGAGCTTCTGCAATTAAGCAACAATTATGGAAATGAATGAGAACATCCTGGTTATTTCATGTTATAATTTCACAATAATATCAGGACCTGTCATGTGACTATTACGAACTCGTACATTATGACGTGGATGCTCAGACGTATATCGTACAGTTTTATCAGACACATTTACAAATATTCAAAATGTCAGAAAACATGTTCTTGTAACTAAACAGTTTGATATAAATAACATATTTACACATTCATTAGTGTCTGCTCTGGGACTTTACATTCAAACAACTGCTTTGACAAATGTATCCTGATTTCCATGGAGTTTAGCCTTCAAGCAAAAAGAAGAAATAGTGTATGTGTATGTGTATGTATATATATATATATATATATATAGATATAGATAGATATATATATATATATATATATATATATAAGCAAGGGAATACTAACTGAGGCAGAGTTTCCAGAAACAGTCTGGCTGAGATAAATATAAATACATTTTTCAGAGATGATAATGAATAATTGGGCTTAAAAAATTCTGAAAGGGTCGGCCTCAAGACAAAAATGCTTTTGATAGGATAAGTAGATCAAAGTTCTAGGATTCCAGATCTGGGTTACTTTAGGAGCTCAAGGGTATGTAATGAGATGGCAGATTAGACTGGAGTTTGTATCCGCCAAAATAAAACACACACAATTATTTCACTTTCACACATTTAAACCATTCATTTGAAGAGTCGTACGAGTCTGTGCCCCTGTTACCCCCCCCAGTGTAATGTGGGGGTAGTGATGAGGCAGTGGAGCAGGAGAAAACTAGAGCTGCAACATGTATGGTTTGAGCATCGACGTCGCAATAGTCACATGACAGATCGAATTAATGTAGGAGATGAATGACTTTAACGTGTTCTAACGTCAATAGAAGCTGACACACACTGAGCACATCACAACCATTCTGTTTGGACTGAGTTACTATGGCAACTATGGCAAAAATGAGAGACCAACAAAAGAAAATCACCTAAAACCAACAAGAGAAAATCACCTAAAACCAACAAGAGAAAATCACCTAAAACCAACAAGAGAAAATCACCTAAAACCAACAAAAGAAAATCACCTAAAACCAACAAGAGAAAATCACCTAAAACCAACAAGAGAAAATCACCCAAAACCAACAAGAGAAAATCACCTAAAACCAACAAAAGAAAATCACCTAAAACCAACAAGAGAAAATCACCTAAAACCAACAAGAGAAAATCACCTAAAACCAACAAAAGAAAATCACCTAAAACCAACAAGAGAAAATCACCTAAAACCAACAAAAGAAAATCACCTAAAACCAACAAGAGAAAATCACCTAAAACCAACAAGAGAAAATCACCCAAAACCAACAAGAGAAAATCACCTAAAACCAACAAAAGAAAATCACCTAAAACCAACAAGAGAAAATCACCTAAAACCAACAAGAGAAAATCACCCAAAACCAACAAGAGAAAATCACCTAAAACCAACAAGAGAAAATCACCTAAAACCAACAAAAGAAAATCACCTAAAACCAACAAGAGAAAATCACCTAAAACCAACAAAAGAAAATCACCTAAAACCAACAAGAGAAAATCACCTAAAACCAACAAAAGAAAATCACCTAAAACCAACAAGAGAAAATCACCTAAAACCAACAAAAGAAAATCACCTAAAACCAAGGCTCGCTGCCAGAAAGAAAAGCAACATCAGTTATGTGTTAATTATTTCTTCTTCTTTTTTATTTTATTTGCATTTTTTAAATTTATTTTATTTTCTGATGGGCCCGATTCAGTCCCCGGGCCTTATGTTTGACACCTGTGGAGTGAAGTGTGTTAAAGAGCCCAACCACAGAACTGAATGAGGACATCATTTTGACATGTATCATGTCTCCCACAGGCCACAACTGCTGCTTCAGAACAACTGTCCCATGGGTCCATGGGTCCACTGGACAGCGGGTCTAAGGTGTCAGGGCTCGGCCTTGTCAGGAGTTGGCACACTATGTCTGGCACACGGCTGACGGGCAACGCTTCTATTTTGGATAAGGTTTGTTTTTCAGTCGTGAATGTGTTCATGCTTCTCTCAGCACTCCAATCCAAGAGGGGATCCATGACGCACTGGGCAATAAAAACTTTCTTTAGGCTCGATTCCTGCTGAAGCGTTCTTCCCACACGCGCATCGACATCAGACAAAAGTCTTAAAAAGTTTCAGTTACCGAGTAAATGGAGGAGACCTTGGAACTTTTCTCATTAATCTATCACTGTCATTTCATTTTAGCCAAAGTTAAAGTATCACTTACTTAAAATGACAGTGAAAAAGAGGGAAAGGATTTATTAAGCGACGCTAACTGAGGCAGACAAGTAGTGTCAAATAAATGTCATAAGCAGGGCCACTTCTAGATTTGTGGGGGCCCTGGGCAAGATGATGCACTGTAAAAAAAAAAAGAATAGTTGAAAATAAATAAAATTTGCAGACAATAGTTTAAACTAAGACTTTAATGTTTTGCCAGTGATTAATTATATACTAAGAAAACTATAGCTGCTTTTCCAATAGCATAGTTATTAATTAATAGTTTAAAAACTGGTAATGGAAACACCTGAATTTTACAAAAAAATAAAACACTGACTGACACAAGTTTTTAAAGTTTCACAAGGTCGTTAGGTTAGATGTCAGGTCAAAATTGGATAAAACAGGAAATAGCCATTATCCGTCTTTTCTATGATTCATTTAAACCCAAAAAGGAAAACTGAAAAAAAAAAACAACACATCAGTATCTGTTTTTTTTTTTTTTTCATTTTGGTTTTAGAAACAAATAATGAAGAACTGACTGGTTGTTTTGTTGTCTTATTCATTTTTTGGTTTTATTTTGAAAAAACCAATGAACGAACTATAAACAGATTTCCACGGACCCTGCTGTAGCTCTTCATCAATGTGTTATTTTGACCAAAACATGTGACAGACGGATCACAGAGACACCAGGGAACTGTGTTAACTGGTGGAAAATGGACATAATACGTCCCCGTTAAGCCACTGATTGAAACTGTCAGTTTGGCTGAGGAACACCTGACGCAAACTATTTCTGTCGTATGAAAAATGACTGGAAGCTCCGCAAAAGCATCATAAATAAAACTAATATTTATGGTTAACAGTCTAACCTGGAAAAACACCTTGAACAACTGGAGGACATTAGACTTGCTAATTTCTCCCAGATGGTAAAAAATAGCCTAATTTAAATTCAACCTGACAACCTTTTTATGTTTTTTTTTCCCATCATGCTTTGAATACTGTATATATTGACATGACGCGACATCATGGGTGAGCTATAATAAAACATAAGGTCTTTTTACCCCGTCTCACTACGAAGAAGCAAGACAGTGAGATTTTCGGGGATCACAGTTGAGGTTTTTTTTTCTCTTACTTTCCAACAACATTTTGTTTCTGTTAAAATTGAGTTTTTGTGTGAAAATATTTGCCACCGTCAAGGTCGCAGCTCCCGCCTCTACGGATGATTACGCAACCGTTTCATCCACGTTATCAGGATCATTCTTTCATATCTAATTTATAGGTATTTTACCGCTAAGTGTCCCTTATTTTTTTTTCCTGGGTGTGTGGGAACAGCTTCAGGATTTTCTCTGTTCGTCTCTGGTGAAAGATTTTATGCAAACGACCAGTGAGAGAAAATGCAAATGAATATTCAACATCAAAAATACCACACAGAGAAAATATTTAAGGCTGTTCAAGGAGCATTTTGTGTCAGCAGCGCCAAGTGCCAGTGAGATATAAAAAATAAAAAAGAATAAAATAAAGTGTTTGAATATTTGAATATCCAGAAATAGTAAGAAAAGAATGAGAAGTGAAGGGAGGGACACAAAAGAGGGAAAAGTCAAATGGTCCTGAGTCCTTGTTTCGTTCCAACAAACTACTTCCTCTGCTTGTTCTACAATAGAGGTGTCAAACATAAGGCCCAGGGGCACAATGTGGCCCATAGGATGAATGACACTGAATATATTAACATAAGGAACAGACGGCAAAACTCTGCCAAGGCTTCATATGACGTTAAACTGTGACGTAATGGAGCCACAGGTGTTGACCCATCTGATGTCTGAAGGTTAGGGGTCAAAGGTTAGAGCCCTAGATGTTGACCCATCTGATGTCTGAAGGTTAGGGGTCAAAGGTTAGAGCCCTAGATGTTGACCCATCTGATGTCTAAAGGTTAGGGGTCAAAGGTTAGAGCCCTAGATGTTGACCCATCTGATCTCTAAAGGTTAGGGGTCAAAGGTTAGAGCCCTAGATGTTGACCCATCTTATGTCTAAAGATTAGGGGTCAAAGGTTAGAGCCATAGGTGTTGACCCATCTTATGTCTAAAGATTAGGGGTCAAAGGTTAGAGCCATAGGTGTTGACCCATCTGATGTCTGAAGGTTAGGGGTCAAAGGTTAGAGCCATAGATGTTGACCCATCTGATGACTAAAGGTTAGGGGTCAAAGGTTAGAGCCACAGGTGTTGACCCATCTGATGTCTAAAGGTTAGGGGTCAAAGGTTAGAGCCATAGTTGTTGACCCATCTGATGTCTAAAGGTTAGGGGTCAAAGGTTAGAGCCATAGGTGTTGACCCATCTGATGTCTGAAGGTTAGGGGTCAAAGGTTAGAGCCATAGGTGTTGACCCATCTGATTAGGTTTTATGTGGTCTTAGTAAGAGACTATAATGAGTGGAGGATGTGACGTCACACTCACTCAGCTGTGGAGTCTGTGGTGACGTCACATGTTCTCCAGGTGTGTAGTTTAAATTATTAACAGGTTTTACTCGTAAATGAATCAGCCGTTGGTTAACAGAAGCAGCTGAAACACATTTGATTTTTGATTTGATTTGATTTGAATGATTTATTTCGAACATGTGCAAATTGCAACAATAATCAATACATCAATAATAATAATAACAATGACATGTCCGAAAAGGAGTAGGATGAAGCATAAGCTTATTTAATCCTACCCCTTCTTCACTTCCTCAACAACCTAAATACATCTTGTAGTAATATAGTGCATAGTACAAAAAATATGATAAATAAAATGATAACAATAACAATGATAACAATACCAATAATCAATAACTGAAGTACTAAACATAGACATATATACAAAAAAAAAACAAAAAACATCACATCAATAATTATCATTGATTATGAGGTATAACATGTCTGTGATTCAGGTCACATGACAAACCAAATATGATTTTAACATTTTATTTACCATTGAATACCATTCATTAAGATCTCAGGAAGGGGCGGAGACTTTAGCTCCTCATATGTACAGTATATGTCCATGTAATTTAATGGTGATGTCTGAAGTATTCATTGAGTTATAACATGATATGTCTCTGCAGACACACACACACACACACACACACACACACACACACAGTGATTACAATAACCTCTTCTAACCAATGTTGGGTTAGATTTTTCTGGTAAAATAATCAGTGAAAATAAAAAATAAAAAAATCTGTATCAGCCCAAATAATCCATATCGATCAATCAGTAATATGAATTATCTCCTTGTCCTTTTTGTCCTTCTGTATGGGGACATCTTCAGTCCACTCATTAGGTCTTTTCTTTTCATTTGTCACACATCAGTAAGGTTTGGTTTGAGCAGATAGTCCAAATCTACAGGATCTCAATTAGCGCCAGTGTGAAGTTCCACTTTGTTGTACCTTTTGATTTTTGTGGACAGATAAGAACACTGTTTTTCACCATATCTTGCCTCGTACAGCTTTTTTTTAAAGAGTTTTTATTCTCTCTAATTATCCATATGTGACCTGTTTGTCCTTAAGGTCACTTTGTAAAGGTTCCCTGTCAACTCTTCTGTGTCCTGCTGTGGTCTGTCCTCCACTTTACATCCACATTATTACATTAAAAGTCCACAAGGTCCATTTATTATGTTTTGCTGAAGTCCTGCAAGTCCACATAAAAAAATTATTAATAATAATTGTTTAAGTTTTAAGTTCAAATGCAAGAAATAAGACAACATATTCAATCTGTTTTATCATAAATGCCGTCAAATAAGTTTAAGGCTTTTATTTCAAGTCAAACAAAAGGGAAATTTATGAATAAAATAAATAATAATGAAAACTGAGTGGAATTTATTTTCTCTATAACATGGGCGTAGAAATGCCTATGGACGCTATGGACGTGTCCATACAAATATTTGGATGTTTCTAAAATGTCCATATCAATTTTTTCAGAGGAAATTACATGATATTTGGGAAACAAAAGGTTACTGTATAAGGTGCTTTTAAAAGACTTAGATTTCCCCCAAAAAAACACAGAGTGCCTTATATATGGATTAACTCTGGTTGTGCTTAGTCACTGGGAATTTGGACTTTTTATCTCATAATTTTTAAGTTTTTTCTCATAATTTAAAATTTTTATCTCATAATTTTTAATTTGTTTCTCATAATTTTCACTTTTTATCTCATAATTTTTAATTTTTTATCTCATAATTTTCACTTTTTATCTCATAATTTTTAATTTGTTTCTCATAATTTTCACTTTTTATCTTATAATTTTTAAGTTTTTTCTCATAATTTTCACTTTTTATTTCATAATTTAGACTTTATCTTGTGATTTCGACTTCACTTAATGTGCCTTATAATCCAGTGCGCCTTATACAGTGGTACCTCTATTTATGAAATGAATTCGTTGCAGAAGTGGTTTCGTACCGTGAATTTTTTGTAAATTGAGTCGCATTTTACATGTAAAAGGCATAATTTGTTCCAAGGCCCCAAATACTATCCCTCAAACCCTTTACAAATCATTTTTAAAATTACCCATTTTGTATGAAATATGTGTTAAAAGTAACGAACAAATCAGACTTTTCACGTGTAAAATGCGACTCAATTTCTGAAAAATTCATGGAACAAAAACACTTCTGGAACAAATGAATTTGGTAAATAGAGATACCACTTTATTTCCAGGTAAACATGTATGAAGAACAAACCAGTGACAGTAATGATATGAACCCATAAATATAGAAGAGAACAGCTGCACTGACCAGTGGACTGACCACTGGTCTGACCAGTGGACTGACCACTGGACTGACCACTGGTCTGACCAGTGGACTGACCAGTCGACTGACCAGCGGACTGACCAGTGGACTGACCACTGGACTGACCAGTGGACTGACCACTGGACTGACCACTGGACTGACCACTGGTCTGACCAGTGGACTGACCAGTGGACTGACCAGCGGACTGACCAGTGGACTGACCACTGGACTGACCAGTGGACTGACCAGCGGACTGACCAGTGGACTGACCACTGGACTGACCAGTGGACTGACCACTGGACTGACCACTGGACTGACCACTGGTCTGACCAGTGGACTGACCAGTGGACTGACCAGTGTGGATCAAAGGGTTAAAGTTTCCACAGTGAGGCTAATGTGCAGCTGATGTGTGGATCTGTCTCATTACTGTCCACACGCTGCGTCCACGTGGTCTGTGTCCCAGATAATTCCAGTCCACAGCCGTCTGTCTTCCAGGTCTCTGTTCAATGGATAATGTCTCTTACAGTCTCTGTTCTCTATCTTTTTACTGAATACAAAACCCTACTCTCAGCACTTTTTCGTTCCACCATTTCTTTGTCCTACTTTAATCTGATCCTACTTTCCTCCAAAGTTAAAAAAAAAAAAAAAAAAGATGAAGAAGAGTTGAGCAGGATGAAGAGTGAAGAGTGGGAAAACTAAAACTGGGAGAGAAGAAGAATGAGAGGGTGGAGGACGGTCGACGATGGCATGAAGTCGTACTTTAAGAGGCTGAGGGTTAGGGTTCTTCTGTGGGGGAGATGAGATGAGATACACAGCGTTTATATTTAACAAATATCACATGAGGTGGTTGTTGAAAGATGTCATTTACTCAGTTTCCGCTGACTCTGCTTCTGTCAATACCAGCCTGAAAATACACACATTAGTCAGCACCGTACCATGTGCATCTTTAATCCCAGTTTTATTTCCAAAAGCTTATCACCTACATCACATGACTTCACTAATACCATGGAATATGCCTGTGCTTTTCAAATAGGTGGGCGGGGCCTCCCCTGGGGGGCGGGGCCTCCTCTGGGGGGCATCAGAGGACGACGGAGGAGGTGCAGTGTGAGGAAAAAATAAACCTGAATTTAAAAAACTAAAAGTGTAAATATGTGGTTAACTAACTACAGTACATGTGGTTAACTAACTACAGTACATGTGGTTAACTAACTACAGTACAGGTGGTTAACTAACTACAGTACAGGTAGTTAACTAACTACAGTACATGTGGTTAACTAACTACAGTACAGGTAGTTAACTAACTACAGTACAGGTGGTTAACTAACTACAGTACAGGTAGTTAACTAACTACAGTACAGGTGGTTAACTAACTACAGTACAGGTGGTTAACTAACTACAGTACAGGTAGTTAACTAACTACAGTACAGGTGGTTAACTAACTACAGTACAGGTAGTTAACTAACTACAGTACAGGTGGTTAACTAACTACAGTACAGGTGGTTAACTAACTACAGTACAGGTAGTTAACTAACTACAGTACAGGTGGTTAACTAACTACAGTACAGGTAGTTAACTAACTACAGTACAGGTAGTTAACTAACTTAACATTAACACACAAAGAAGTTGCAATAGTTGGAATATGTTTTTAAAGATATTCACGCACATATGCAGATAAATATGTTTAAATAGTTTAAAACGTTTAGTTCTGTGTTGTTTCTTTTCTTCTCTCTTGTGCACAGATTTTATTCTGACCAGAAAAATCTAAAGATATTCACATTATTTTATTCAACGCTCTTATAGACACTTAAGTTCTAAACATTCACTCAATGCCATATAAAACTTAATCTATAATTATCATAGATTTATGCTTATTTAATAGTTTCATGCTCTGAAACAGGCGTCATATATATTGAGTAAAACTGAGCCAACATTTTATTAATAAACTTTAGATTAAAATGATTCATAATCAAAAAAGAGTTTTTGTCAGAAGCAATCTTTTTTAAACCAGGGGTGTCAAACTCCTTTTCTTCTTTTTCCACATTCAGACGTTGATCTCCAATGGGCCGGACCAGTAAAATGAAAAGTTAATAACCTATAAATAATGACAAATCCAAGTTTTTGTCATTGTTTTAGTACAAAAAAAAACACCCATTAAATTATGAAAATACTTTTATAAATGATCCAAACCCAAAAAATTAAACATTTCATAAAGAAAATAAGGTCAATTTTAACAATGTTCTGCCTCAGTTTATTATCATGTGTTTTATTATGGATCAGTTTTACTAAGACAATAAAGTCAAACCAGACACTGTAGAAATACTGGACAAGCCCACTTATTATTATTATTATTATTATTATTATTATTATTATTATTATTATTATTATTATTATTATTATTATTATTATTATTATTATTATTATTATATACTGGACCATGACAGTGACAGAGTGAGTCATTTTATTTTAATAACAACTCCTAACTCCTAAAATACTACCCCCTAAACCCTTTAAAAATTATAAAACTATACACATTTTATATGAAATATGTGTTAAAAGTAAAAAAAAATATATATATATATTTTAGATGTAATGTATTGGTGTCAGTGGGTAAATGTGTCACTGACTGAACATTAAACATGAACCAGACATGTGGGACATTTTCATACAATTGGGTTTACGTCGTCAAAGTGGGCGATAGCACGACTGTCAACATTTTTTCAGGATGTTTTTTTCCATGAATTTATAAAGTTGATTAAATGTGTCCATCATGTCTTTTATTGGTGCTGATGGAATGATCAGCACCAATAATAATCGCTTCTTCTTTTCATTTTCATCAGAATCATTTTCTTTGGGCTCATGATGAATAATGAATACGTTCTGTAATAAAGTTTAAAATGAACACACTGGGAAAAACTCACCAAACAACAGTAACTCTGTGATGAATGAGGGTCAAAGGTCACCAAAAGCATCATGGGTAACTCCCTCATAGCCAATGGGATGATACGAACAGTGTGTATTTACGTCTCGAGGGTTTTGTTTCGTACATTGAATTTTCATTTGTATTCAAAAACAAAAAATTGAAGTAAAGGTTTGGATCACTCGTTCGCTGGGTCTTTCGTAAGTTGAGGTCTGACTTTATATTCAAGAATAGTTCCTAAATTAAAATGGTTGATGATAATACAGATGGAACAATCCTTTATAAACCTGAAAAAAAACAATGAACAGCTTTACAACAGTGTGCTCGTCCTCCACACACTGCCTCACTCTCTCTCTCTCTCTCTCCCCTCTCTCTCTCTTTCTCTCTCTCTCTCTCTCTCCCTCTCTCTCCCTCCCTCTCTCTCTCTCCCTCTCTCTCTCTCTCTCTCTCTCTCTCTCCCCTCTCTCTCTCTCTCCCCTCTCTCTCTCTCTCTCTCTCTCTCACTCGCCTCTTCTTAGTTTGTGTTTGAAGGGTAACCTCTGTGGAATGTACTTGGTTAATCTGTCTTGACATTTCGTCGTCTTCTTTTTGCTTCGTACGTCTCCTGCTTGTTCAGTCGCTTCATCCACAGGAGTGAGGCCAAGCTTCAGTCTATGTTTTGATGCCACTTCAGGAGGAGGAGGAGCTCCCAGTTTTAAACTCTAACATGTCTAATGCTGTTCAGTTCCACATTCAGCCCAATATGATGTGAAAAATAAAATAACGAGTCAAAACATCTAAGATGTTTCCTCAAAATGTGAAGAACATCAACATTTTATTGTCACCCTGACTCCCACTGGCTCAACCCCCCCCCCCCCCTCTGAACATGGCAGGGTCTCATACACTCAGTTTTTGAAACTGGACCTGGTTCCAGGTGGACCGCTGTACCCTGTCCCTCACACATGGGCAGTAAAACCCTGTTTTTATTTACCCCCAATTTAGCACATACTCAGACCCAGATGACCCCCCATCAGAGAAAACTGTTGATTTGAAATGTTCATTTAGTGATTTGTGTCTCATTTATATTATTAATAACATACAACGCAAGATGTTTTCTGTGGAAAAAAATAAACAAACCCCCCCCCCCCCCCCCTCTAGCCTAGTCACACTAGACCCCCCTAGCAGCAGCACATCTAATGTTCTACAGTCTAGTTTCACTGAATGTAACTTTTGTCTAGATTTCCCTGAATCTGGTCGACCAATCACAGTGAAGTATAGAGTCAGAGGGCGGGTCTAACAAAGTGACGCTTCAACGATTCAGAGAGAAACAACCGTAAACAACCATAGAAGAAGAACAACAACAGGTGTAGATTTACTTTTATCACAGATGAGTGAAGAATGTGAGAAAACGTCAACAATCTTTAAATTCTTTTTTACAGAAGCAACAACAGTCGTTCAGCTCCATAATCCACCATTTTGTTTAATACTTCATAACTTTCTCCGGACCTCCTCCGTCAACTTTCCGGCGCTCTAACTATGTCATCCTAAAAATTACACTGATTGGTTGTAGTACCATCCTATTACATACAGAGGATTTGAAAGACAACCTTTTAGCCCCGCCTCCACTGACTATGAAGCACCACTAGACCCATACATGGAATAGAGATAGCACTGCTAGGCTAGCCTACCCCCCCCCTCTGGTTTTTTGGATAAATTGCAATATATACATATATATATATATATATATATATATATATTATATATATATACATATATATATATTTAGTTTATCTTTAGGTAAAAGCCGTCCACCGTTAACTTCAGGATTGTTTTATTATTTTTGGAAGTTGAAATGTTCTTCCAAAAGTTGTTGTGCTCAGAGGAAAGTTAAATTGTGATTATTGATCAGGAAGCGTTCATATGTGAGCTGGTTTGTGAGTGATGTGGTGTGATGAGCCAGGATACACAGATGTGACTCCATCTGCTGACCAGCTGTGAAAGATTTGAAGTGAATATTGTGTTTCAGGAATGTTGTGAGTAACTCAAGAATGAGTGGATGTTGGCTCTGAATCCTTAGGTTTAATTCAAGAAGATACTAAAACTGTAACATGCTACTGCAGGGGACTTTTAAAGTGTGGGACAGTGACACCCCCCCCCCCCCCCTTATCTTCATCTCTATATGTACTTAAACATCTTACACATCTTTGTGCATTTTTATCATCTTTTTAAAACAAATGTTAACATTTATGTATGTTTTAAAACAACTGACATTATCTTATCACATCTCATAACACCCCCCCCCCATATTTAACATCTTTGTGTGATATGTACCTTTTTTTAAAAAACAACATGTTATATTTTTAACGTCTCTGTTCACACATCTTAACATTTTTGTGTGTTTTCAGCATATTTTAAACACATTTCTACATCTGTGTGTGTTTTTACCTTTATTTAAATCAAATGTATATGCTTTTAATGTTTCTTTTAACACACCTAAACATTTTAGTATATTTTAAAATACATTTTCACATCTGTTTGTTTTCTAATATCTTACATTATATTATCACATCTTATAACATTTCCCCCCATATTTTAACACCTTTGTGGTATATGTACCTTTTTTAGAAACACGTTTTCATATTTTCACGTATGTTTTCTAACGTCTCGTTTAACACATCTTAACATTTTGTGTTTTTAAACCTGTCTTTACATACACTGTAAAAAGTGCGGCATGGAGCTGTTCATTCAAATTAATAATTACTATTTCACAGAATGTAAAATTATTGAATTTTTTTTTGTAAACTCTACCTTTTTCTATTTTGAAATGTCAATTTTGTTTCAAACTGAACTAAAACTCTTCCAAAGGATAAAAGTCAAATCTTCTGGTTCATCTCTAAACATACTTTAAAAAAAGAGATAAGTATGTTATATTTTTATTTTGAGTCAAACATAAATTTGTACATTTGGTCAAATGCAATAATATGTTTTATATCAAAATAAAAGAATCAGGTTCTAACAATTGAATTTATTTACAAATATTTTAGATGTGACAAATGGGCATCTATAGTGTACATTTTTACATCTGTTTTTTGACATTTTTTTCCCCTCATATTTTAACTTCTTTATGTGTTTTTACAAATTTTTAAATCACATTTTCTCATATTTTTAATGATTCTTTTAACAAATCTTTCATATTTTTTCTGATTTTCACTTCAGGTGTGACTTTGCTTCTCATATGTTCTGTACTTAATAAACCACATGTTTTACACATTTTTCCTTCTTGATGTTCACATTCATTTTTTCTCATGTAGCTCCACCCCTTACGCTCTGTGCCCCCCCACCCCCCCCCACCCCCCCCAGGGGAGGCCCCACCACCTGATTATTTGAAAACCACTTGTGCTACTTGTTGGTTCAGTTTAGATTCAGCAACACAGCAAAAAAAATCCGAGGGAAACATGAGCGTGTTGGACGTATGTGTCTAATGTGTCCGGGTGCGATGGGGTGCAGTGTAAGGCAGCACCAGGCAGCATTAACTAAGTATGAGCGCTGGGAATATGTGTCCAGCAGCCAGAGACGAGGCCCCTCCGGCCCCAACGTCTAGTTAACACGTCTGCTGCTGCCATAGCTTACGGTCGTAGACACGTTTAAGTGACTTAATATATGCAGTCGTGCTCCATCCAGCTAAAACAGACACAAAACCACAGATGACAGGTGTCAAACATAAGGCTTGAGGGCCAAATCCGGCCCGCCAAAGGGTCCAATCTGGTCCATAGGATGAATAACAATGAAGATAAACTCTGTGTTTTTAAAAAAAAAAAAAGGAAAAGACATTATCAATCTGGAACATGTTCTTAATAAAGAATTAGTATTAATGCCATCAGGACGGTGTTACAAGCAGCCTCTTGGGAAGAACGACCGGTATTTAAGATCATTTATTCCTTCTGCTGTTCAGCTGAGATCTGAGTGGGGGGTTGATTATTGTTTAAGGTTTATGTTTAATGTATTTATTTATTATTAAGACACACCCATGCCTGTGTGTGATGTACAAATGACATGGGGTTTTTTGGGGGGGTTTTC